>JAGDQP010071337.1:0-10646 GCA_022664845.1 Lepisma saccharinum | reverse complement strand
AGTTTTTAAAATATATTGTACTTTCTTTAAATAAATTATGTCGAATTTTTTTTTTCATAAGAAACCGTCGTTCATTAAAAAAGAGAATATTTAGTAATAAATTTAGGGTTAGGAATGAAAGGAAGAAGTGAGAGGAAGCATTTAGGGGGAAGTTGCTTACTGTTTTATCGGCTTTAGATGTAACATTTCGGCGCTCAGCGATTTTTAATTGTACTTTGGCCCCGCGGGGTCATTATTGCCCTAGGCCCCGCGCTCACCTAACGCCGCCTCTGCTCAAATGAGACAGAACTCAACGCATTTTCCTTAAACGAAACAGCAAAATACCATATTATTGGACAATTTGTTCATATTTTTATTAAAAAAACAAACAAAAAAACTGATTAGTCTGCTTGGTATCGTAATCAGCCAAGTAGAATCAGATCATGTTCTTCTGCTACTATGCATTAGTCACGTTCGATTTGCGCAAGCCGTTTGCGCATGCGTCAGGTACATTTATTTCCCTCTGTTTAACTGTTCGCTCACAACTCACATGTTCCTAAGTACTCTTACACCTCCCGTTCCACTGCGAAGAGGAAGATATGATACTGCTAGTTATGTAAGTACTTCTCTATTGACTTCAAATTGATTGTTCTGTGAAGTTAGATTTTAGTCTTCAATTGTCTTTGTGTTTGTGTGTGTAATATAATATTTGAAAAACACATTTCAAGATTTCAAAATACTTAATATTACAGCACTGGCGCGTTCGGTTGGTTTAAATCAATGCAAAACTTTGAAATTCATTTATGTCAAACAACTTTTATATAAAATTATGTGAATTCGCAATACGCATTGTTAATAAATAATATATATGATCAATTGTCTCGGTTTGACTTGCGGTAAATTTTGTTAGTGCATTTGCCAATTTGTAAGAATGAAAGAAAATATTCTCATGTTAGGTGCGACTCCCGTTTGGTAGAAAGGTTAATATGCTCTCTTTCTGTGCGAGCGATCGCGGAGATCCATTACACGAAGTGGTTCGGAGTCCACTTTATTGAAAAAAAAAACTGTAGGACCCGCCATAGGAGCTCACCAGTACATTTTGAACGTTAATACCAATTCAGTCATTCATAATAGGTGAGGTTCTAGAACTACAATGTTAAGCTACCTTCCAGATTAACTTTTATTGAAGTTTCGGGGAATTTCATTTTCAGTGGGCTATATTGCTACGCCTTTAGCATCCTAGCTTTTCCAGTGGGGGAACGCATGGGAGAGATAGAGTGTTCGCCTTAAGTAAAATACCTGCATTTACGTGCTTTAACTGAGGGAACTTGAGAGAAACTTCAGACCGTAAGGGTGGTCCTGAAAGTGTTCGTTTACTTTGCACGATTGCTCTGAAATTGTGTTAATGAAAGTGAGGACTCAAATTTTGATTCTATCCCCGTAAATAAAATATGTACATTCAGATTCATAAGAAACGGTCCACGGAATTCTTTTATTGGTTTGAAATTTGCACAATCTGGCTACCCGGAACTATATACATTGCAAACACATGAACCATTAACTTTAATTGTATATTAAATAGTGTTTCGTTAGTGCCATATTCTATGCACTATCGTCAATTTTCTTTGAAATTGAGCGTACATGGTGTTCGTTTTAGTTTCTACTGCTATTGTAATTAATTGTCCTCTGTGGATGAGTTGTTTCACTCATCGTCTTGTTATCAGTGGGTCCAGGTTCGACTCTCTTTAGAGATCATGAAACGGAGTGGTTTGGAATCTATTTTAAAAACTGTAGGTTTTGTTCGCAGGACGTCACTTACACCCTATGAAGACAATGGCAAACCACGATTAGCTCACCTTGAACAGGGTTTTTCTGAGCAGAATATTAACCGTTATCATCATTACAATTGAAACTTTATTTACTTAATTTACATTAACTGGCTGTACATTCACCTGTGGCATACGCCCAACAGAGTCTGAAAGATGATGCTCTTTAGTGAGCACATCTTACGCAAAAGAGATTAGGCAGGTAGCCCTATGGTAGGCCAAAACATCTATTCTGAGTGGGTCTGAGAAATATCGTGGAAAACCTTAGTCTAAACAGCCGACTTGAGTGGGATTCGAATTTGTGTCGTTTCGCAAGTCAGTCACCTTTGTCACTAGACCACGGAGGGTGGGTATCTGCATACATCCAGAAACATTCCAAAACAAAGATTTATTTCACCTTAAATTGTGTCAATTTGATAGCTGATGACTGAGAAATAATACTAAACCAGATAGAAATTGGCCTGTTTTGTTGCTGACACTTGTTGATCCAGTGCGACTGTAAAATTTGCATTTATTTTTCTACTCAGGATACTTTTACAATCAACCTTGACTCTCTACACAGATCGTGCAAGTTGTTCTGTAAAAGGTCGAAACAGTTCATTATCAATGAATTGCTGGAGGATATTGTGTCTGTTACAAGTTCTTTGCGCACAGTGTTTCAGAAGGAAATTAAAACTAAATTATGGAGTTTTAGCTGGAATCTTCAACCTATACCTGTGTATCGAACGAAACTTTGCTCATAGTTTTTTTTAATTTGTCCATGAGATAAAGGAGCGGGCGTATTGATCATGTACCATCCAAACTTTCAATTAAGGGCACTAATGGTACACTAGGTCAACCTTACCACGTTAGCTTGAGCGAATTTCAAACCTAGAACTTCATGGTTGCGTGCAAACATATTATACTTGAGTCACCTCTTTGTTTCGACCATTATGTATCAATGTAATCGATCAGTTTATGTGATGAATGATTATTTTCAAAATTTTCAATAAACCCCAACAGTGAAGTTCTAGTAATTTCATCTTTGTATTCGATAATTTGCACCTATGTTGGCATTAGTGCTAATATCACTACCTATCTAGCTCCAGGATCTATAGTAGGGAAGAGAAGAGCTGAAACGGGTCACTGGGTCAATCGGGTCATTCGGGTCAAGTTTTGGACCGGCTTCCCCGGCCTGACCCGGTGACCCGCAGGGCAAAGCATATTTTAAAATTATTTCCTTGCATATGAACAGTGTTTCTTTCAGGGCTGAACGGGGTCGGAGGTGTTACCCCTAGAGCACAAGAAATATGACGCCGAAAATGTCCAATATAATATAGTTCCCAGACCGGGTAAATCGAGTCACCGGGTCAATCAGGTCATTCATTACAAGTTTCGGACCGGATGGACCGGGTCTCCGGGTCACCTATGTTCAGGTCAGACCGGATCGCCGGGTCAGCGAAAATGACCCGGTTTCAGCCTACACATTGGTACTGTGGGAGGGGGTGGCGAAGGTTCAATCCCTACTCAAGTCATACATTCTGAGTGCATCTTTCTCAAATTTCTCTTAAGTCTCACCAGGCTAAAGCCGGAGAGAAACTATAAATAAGGTTATAGTCTGCTACCTTCCCTTCCGGCTCCAATGGACAGAATTGGTAACAGACACGTATTTAGGGGGTGGGTCCGGGGGGTCCGGACCCCCAACTCAGTGTTTTATGGGATAATAGTATAACTCCAGGCGTAATTATACATATTTACTATACATTTCATGGCCAGACGCACCTTGGACCCCCCCCCCCCGGAAGTCCTTGGACACCTCCCAAAACCAAGTTCTGGATACGTGCCTAAGTGAACGAGCTGTAGCATGTAGTTTACTAGTATCTGTCTTCCCATATGTGTATCAGCTATTCCAAACTTACATACCGAGTGACCGTAGCTCTGTTAGAAGAGCGTTCGCTTCGTATTCGGAAGATTCTGAGTTTGAATCATATTTACCGGTTTTCCAGAATTTTTCCCTCAGTTACACTGTGCCAATGCCGCGATGCATATTTTGAATTTCCTTTCTAGTTGAATTTCAAAATATGCTAACTCCCGATTGGAAATCTAAAAAATAGCATATCTAAATCGCTTGTGTGCAGTTTGCCTCTGAGGCCTAGGCGGTAGAGTGTAGTTTCCTGAGTTCGAGGCCTTGGCTCGATCGTCATGCAAGGAAATATCTTTTTTTTTTTTGTTAAGAAAACATTCCTCAATGTTGATATTAATCATTAATAAATGTTCCCTTGTATTTTTAAAGACATTTTCAACATTTTAACGGGCTTCGGAATTATCCATGTTTCAGGGGCATGTAATGTCAAGAGAGCTCCATCAAGCAAATGCGGGTTAGTGGTCAGGTTAGCCTTTTTATTTGAAATTTGAATTGACTTTCTGGCCTTCAAGCATCTCGGGTTCAGGTCGGGATAGAATGGGAAAGAGGATATTTGAAGGTAATTGGCCAGGGCTTAGTTTGTAGGTATCATCCTGGAATTTACCTCGTGGGATTGAAGAAGTTAGCCTTTTTATATTGTCATCCTTCTTTACTTTAACAAGAGCCTCCCTCCGTGATTTTTGCTCCTTAACAAGATTTAGAAAGCAACCAATCAGCATACTTCTTGGCCGTACTGATGCCCAGCTTGATTGGAAATTCCAAAAAGACTGTCGGGATAATACCTTCAGATTAGGTACTGGATTACTTCTGTTCCACATGATCTTCTATCCTGCACCCTGGCCTAAGTCAAAGTTACCTAAAGGCCATAAATTCACTACATTGCAATTAAACTCCACCTTTCTGGACACCTTCTGCGAACTTACATAAATTTATTGGCCAATATTTGAACGTTTTTTTTTTAGATAAATAATGGGGAATTTATGGATGTTTTATACCATATTTCATTTAGTTTCTTCCACTTTCGGTTTTCTTAACAAATAAATCGTATCTCAAAGCCAGGGAAGATCCTGACTGGTCTGAATGTTCCTAGCATATGAGGATCTGTTCATAGCAAATGCTTTCCAAAGATGACAACATTTTAACTATTTCATCAAAGAGCGATTTAAGTTTTTAATTTCAAATTTAATTCAAGTGGCTCTATTTTCAGTTTTAGGAATTTGTTTATTTTGCTGATGGTTGTGAAACGATGTGTTTTCCAACTTTGGTCGACATATTCGTTAATTTAAGGTTAGTGTACTGCAACGATTTCTACCGTTATATGGTAGCACTACTTGCGTATGTCTCTCTAATGTATTTTATCGTTATACGAAATTGCAATGCTGCTCCTACAAATTCATGCCTACAGAGTTCAAACTTTCAGAGAAGAAAGTTCATAATCATTTCAAGAGTTCAATCCATGCATATTTTTTATTTTCCTTTTTGTTCTTTGTTGGAGTCGCTTGATGGTTGTTGTGAATATCTTTACCTATAACAATGAAGCTATTTCAACAATGAATAAAGAGGAAAATAAAATATCGGCACGGATAAAACTCTCTAAATGGTTATGAGCTTTCTTCTCTGAAAGTCTGAACTTTCTAGGCTTGAATTTGTAGGAACAGAATTGTAATTCTGTGCAACGAAAAAATATATATTAGGGACATATGAAGGTACTGCTGCCATCTAAGGTTAAAGATTGTTGCTTTACACCAGCCTTAAGTACCTAAAATGAGATAAAGAAAATATAGTTCCCTCAGAGTCTCGTGAAGCTTGAGCTTCAACGAATCTTATCGGAGGATGAATAGCATGTTAGGTTCACGTCGTCTGGTTCGGATGACTTCGTTGTGAATCAGACACTTCTCTATTCCTACGCTACCAAACTAACGCTTACACTTACAAGATGTGATCATAAGTGTCCTGCCGTCTGCGATAGTAATGAGAACAGAAACCGTTATATTCTACTGCAAAACCCATTTCTTTTTCTAACTCAAATACTCAACCATGTACAATATAGATCAAAATTGGCAACAATGTACACGGTACACGCGAGACACGACGTCTCACTAGCGCAGAGGCAAAGAAACTAATGCCAAAATTGTGGTCGCAGCCGAACACACCAAGTTTCATTGGATAGTGGAGATGCTGAAATGAGGTTAAGGTTCAAGACTCCTTGAGGGAAATATAGTTACCTTTTACATGCTAGATGATTTGAGATAGGAAACAATTTTCTTTTTCAACATCGAAAATCAATATTTACTGTTTTGTTCAAAACACCCGGTACTCTGTTTTTGTAATCCATTTTGTAACCAACCAATGTAGGAAAGAAGTATATATTTCAGTGGAAAATTCCAGGCAAGCTTCCAATGAACAATATTTAAGAACAACTTGGGTTTAAACAAACACCGTTACTTTGATTTGAACAAAAATCAAAGTTTGATCATAAAATCAGGGCACCAGGTTCAGGCTTCAGCATTAAGTGCTGTGAAGTCTTATATAACTGCTCTGTCCGTCCGTCCGTCTGTCGACAATTTTCAACTCAGAAACTACTAGGGCTAGGAAGCTGGTTGAGGTGTCGATGGAAAGGTCTAAGAGAGACGAGTTCAAGCCCGTATAGATCATATGCATTGCAGGGGGCGTTCTGGAGATGGGGGAATTTATAATTGAGGAAATACTGGTGTTAGGTAGGTGGTAGTGGTGTCGCTGGAAAGGTCTTGGTGAAACGAGTTCCAACCCGTATGATTTATCCAGATCTCAGAAGCGTGTCCCGAGTTTCGAGGTGGCAACTTTCAACTCAGAAACTATTAGGGCTATAAAGGCTTTTAAGGTGTTATTGGAAAGTTCTCGGCAAGACGAGTTCAAATCCGCATAGATAATCCAGATCACAGAGGCAGGTTCCGAGATACGGTGGAGGGTTTTCAACTCAGAAACTACTAGGACTAGGAAGGTGGTTGAGGTAAAATGGAAAGGTCTCGTTGCACTTTTCCCAACGGAACATTGATCATTCAAACAGGATGCTCGCTGCTGAAACCCGACGATAACATATATGCACAATCCCCGACTGAGCTCTACCTCATTTGTTTTTATAATGAAAGTAACTGAAATCAAACCATTCTAATCGAACGTTCTTATTTATACCTGTAAGATCAGAAATGGCGAAATTAAAATTGTAGCTATACTGTTTACTTGTATCATGGTATTGTATTTTAACCACTGAATCGTATATTTTAAAAAGGGTTTCAGTCCAGCAGTACAAGTTTGTGGTAAATTGAAAAAAAAAAAAAAGCCGCTTTAAAATAGAAAATAATAAAGTGGGATACATTCTATTCAGGTTAGCAGGTTCAATGGTTCAAAAGTGATTCTGAGACATGGGGTTTGATCGCTGTTGCAATATTTGAATATGTTATTGGTCAGTAAAAGTTGGGGACTGATACCGTTTAAATAAAAATCGAAGAAAAAGTACGAAAACCACATTTATTTCCTTTTATTTGCGATCTATTTCCTTTTTTTTGTTGTTCGTTTATATTTCTAAGCCAACATAATGTTTATTGCATACATTATCAATTAGATTATTCTATTTTTTAAAACACTAATTTATCTATGAAACAAAAATCATTATCTAACAGCAAGTTTAGTAATCATCTTGGTTTTCAATGTCCACAAGCCACTTGAAAATATCATCATAGTATTCTAAGTACTCATCAGGCACAAACGTTTTAGTTTTTCCAAATCTTTAATTTGATTGCACTTGATTGAAAATTTTCTTCATGGAGAAGCTAGGTCGTTAAGGATGAGTCCTTGACTGATGTCTTTTTAAATAATATGAAGTTTTCAGTTCACTATAAAACTTAAGGCAATTGATTTATTCATTCCATTGTAATACCGATACGTGCAGCTATAACAGTATTTTCTGAAACACTGCAAAACTAAAAATAACCACGTATACTGATACCCTTTTAAAAATTCATGATTTAATTACTATTTAGGTGAGTAGAAAAATGCTATCCTTGCTTATATAGAACCAAATTAACATTACTGTCGTGTTGGTTGCCTAACGAGATAGGATCTTCTTTGAAACTCCGTTGTTTGTAAATTTTTCGAAGCCGTCACGTCCAGCACTTCGTTACAGTCATGGAAGAAGAAACTTGAAAACTAGCGACCATGGCCTAAATTGACAGTACTATTCGGAGATTAGCCTGATGGAAAACCTTGAGATACTCAGTAGGCTTTAGACTGAAAAAATATTGAATCTTTATTTGAGAATGGTCGGGATGAGTGTGTGCAGTTAGTTCAGCCATCTTTGATTTTCACTTTGTTCTGTTGTATGTGAGATAACGGATGAGATGAAAAGCAACCCTAGTTGTGATTGAAGGTACAACTTCGACTTCCGTATGTGTAACTGAAAGGGAAACTAATAGCGTGGTTGGAATCCGGGTCCTCGTGATTAAAATGAAAATACGCTTGCGCTGACCATATCACTGGTTAAATGTTTGAATTATCTATTTTCAGTGAATAAAAGGGCGATTCTTTGTGTGTGTGTGTGTGAGAGAGAGAGAGAGAGAGAGAGAGAAAGAGAGAGAGAGAGAGAGTGTTTGGCGGCGCGGAGAGAAAGAAAGGCATATATAAGAGAGTAAAAGACAGTGTGTGTGTTAGTAGTAGCTGCATATCCCCTGTATGCATACGTGCTTTGTTTGAATATAGTAGCTCTCTTTTCTAATCTCTCTCTCTCTCTCTCTCTCTCTCTCTCATGCACACACAAATACACACACACTGACCGATAGAAGTAGAAACAGACAGAGGTGATACATCAACAGAAGGATTTTTTTTTTCTTATGAATTTTTGCGGTACGATTTTTGCCTTTCCTCATTGACATTATATACCGTTCGCGAAAAGATTACGTAATTCTACGTAGTATGAAATGTACGAGGTCGAGCATGACCTTAGTACAGATAGTGTACCATTGTTCTCTTTGTCATTCATATCGTATGTTTCATATGATCACAGTTTTCATACCAAAGCGAATGGCTCAATGAAATTACGAAAACGGACAGCTAAGACTTTTTTCATTAATTAGTTAGTATTGTTTTAGTGGAAGCTTATTGTGATCAACAGCGCAGCCGCTTTTATGCTTTATTTACGGAAAATTATGCATTTACTTTTAATGGTTATGCATTTTTAGATATTAATAAAGTAAGTAATGTGAAAAGAGTACTTATATATATGTCAATATAAACAACATATGTAGATAGAATATGAGTTCAGATGGGAGCAGATAGACACAAAATCTGTATTAAAAATTAAATCAAATTACATATAACCTCAAAATTAAAAGTATATGACATGTCTCTCATGGAAAATTATGAAATATTTTTCAAATTTTCTTTTCAAAAATATGAATTTGTAATACAGTTTTACAATGGTTAATTATTGTCATTGGTTCGACTGAGTTGCTCTATTTCGCCTGTGGTTTATTTGTATTCTAGAGACCCTTAAACCTAAATTTCAATATTTATTACCCATTGTTTTCAATACTCCAATATGGCATTCTGCTTTATGCTTTAGCATTTTGAAATTATGCTTTTAAGATGCATCTTTCGAGGTACCAACTATCGGGATAATATGACATTATACTTTTTATTGTTGCCCTAGCAGTGCCGGATCTAGGGGTGCAAAAGGGGGCAAGCGCCCCGGGCGGCACATTTAGTGAGCGGAAAACAGCTAAAAAAATAGAAGCTCCTAAAAAGAAAGTAAAATCGCCTATTAAATTGAAATTCACCTAAACGTGTTCAAAATTTCAATACCGGCGCGCTAAGACATTTTTTATGTTATTCCACAACCTACCTTCATCTTTAAAATTAGAAACCGCGATTCAAGTAAGATATTCAGGTCTACTGCCTTACTGGAGTTAGTAATAGCAGTTTTCAGGAAAAGAATAAAAATAAAAACATGAAGTGAGATGTGAACAAGGGTTCTTATTGACTGAGCTCAACTGCTAGTCATAAGAAAGAAGTAGATGAAAACAGTGTAGAGGGACAGAAATACGTTGTCCAAACCCCGAAAACATAAATAAAATTACTCCCACAACTTACGCCATGTTTTAATAACTTTTTGTATTTGTTAAATAGGAATTTGAATCCCCATTCAATGGGAATATTTCTCAGTTCTGCTAAAATACGTGATCAAAATGGCGGCAGCAAACACTAAATCAGTTAGTTACGATAAGAAATCATTTTCGCTTCTTGCATATGTGCAAACATCACACTGAAACTGATTACTGAGAACCTACAGTACCGCAAAAGAACCCTTTAGGTGTTTTTCTAGGGTTACTATGATACATTCTTGAGTATTTACAGGATTTATCAAGGAACAGTCCCAAATTTTTAACAGTGCACGGAATCTGTACTCAAGTGGACTGTTAAGTGTGACGTCAGAAAGTTTTGTTGCCATAGTAACCGCATTGCTAATTTAACTATGATTTATTGTCTAAACAAACGATGTAGACATATGTAGTGCCATCGATAAATATTTCCTGTGTAAAAGTATAAAAAGTATAATTTTGCGATCTACTCATCCTTCGTAGCTGCACTTATATAAAACTTCCAATCCTCCCTCCTTAAAGTCATTCTGTAAATAAAATACCATCCGTGTCACTACCCTAGCAGCAGAATCGTTTGTAATTCATCCAGAAAACGTGCAAAAAAAAAAAAAACTTCCCAGACTAAGTAATTCAGTTTGGAGAAATATTACTGTTTGAAGATGTCATTGAAGATGTGTAAAACTTCTACATGCCCTGCTTAAAGTCGTTCTGTAATGAGAATACTGTCAATGTCACGAGACTCCATGTCTGAGTTAATGAAATGCATATTTGACGAAATTTTCTTCATGAAAGGATCCGTGGCTGAGT
>JAGDQP010071336.1:0-10646 GCA_022664845.1 Lepisma saccharinum | reverse complement strand
AACCCGGGC
Source organism: Lepisma saccharinum (assembly GCA_022664845.1). Taxonomy (NCBI): domain Eukaryota; kingdom Metazoa; phylum Arthropoda; class Insecta; order Zygentoma; family Lepismatidae; genus Lepisma; species Lepisma saccharinum. Next base: position 10,637 of record JAGDQP010071336.1, on the reverse strand, counting down.
ATTTTGACCCTCTGACTTCCTGCAAAACTGACCGCTGCGGTTGCCAGCTGCATTCCGTCCTCCGGTCAATGAGGGTCTTCGAGGCTGTTTCCTTACTTGTACCATCATGTGTAAAGAAAGGAGGGATGCTGACATTTGACTCACCACGCTGTCTGCTAATGCGGGTTGGTGAGCAGCCCATCCATGTTCGTTTGCCAAGCAATTCCTTGGGTACTAACAGACCCTACGACGTGAACGTATGGATTGGACATTAGGTGTCTACCCCGATCGGTTCCTTTAAGCCTTAGCAAGAGGAATTAAGGGGTCTCCTCCCAGTTAGCCTTTTGGGGCGACAGTCCCAGTTTGCCGGTCCTGTCCCGGTTTCTACACCCTTTAATAACAATAGATGGAATTTCATCCAGACCTGTTGAATTTGTATCGGACAACTTTTGAATATGAGCGTATAACTCTTCCACTGTAACTTGAGTTAGAAACATACTTTGCTCCAATGAAGTTTGCTTATTTAAATACCTAATTCGGCATTGTGCCGAGACGGTCTTCGAAAGTGTGGCTGTCTTAAGAAAATGTTAATCAAATGCTTCTGCGATGTCTGGGGTTACTGAGTTCCCTACTATCAGTAAATACACAACGAATTTCATTTTTTTTACTTTTTGATTTATTAGATTCCACGAAGTTTTAATTTTATTGCTAGCCCTATTATTTAAATGATCGTAATGTAGCTCCTTTTTGCAGCTCGTACAACTTTCATGTATGTTTCTTATTGACATTTATGTAATCAAGCACCTTACTGGACAAATTAGTGGAATGTCCTTTTAGTTTGTTGTACTAAAATAGTTTCTGCTTTAAAGTTTTGATCCCTAACGATACCCAGTCTTTATTCTAATCATTGTTTATTTTCAAAGAACGACGCGGGAAAGCTATATTAAATTAATATAAAAAAGTGTCCATAAAAAATTAAATTTTTCGTCTGTGTTTTTGACACTATATATTATTAGACCATGACATCGTATTTACCTCTCCCCAAAATCACTTTTGCTCAGAGCTAGCTAAACACCTTTCTATTGCCTATTTCGTGAGATTTACACAATTGTACCATAATCGTTAGAGTAAATTTCAAACTAAGCTTTACAACAATTAATTATTTGCTATTAGATACTTTAGGTATCATTGAACTATATGTATTATACTTTTCTCTGATATTATATTTATATAATTATCATTAACTTTTAAATCTAATGCAAATTATATGTTTTTGCGAGATTTTCAGTCTGCTGTTTGATGGCTAGTCTCGAAGATTGGATATTTCCCTTCCCTTGTTCAATCAAGTCCGTTGGATAACACGTCCACTCTTCCGTTGGCCTTGGAGTGATACTTTAGTACTTTAGTAAGCTACCGGAAATGTTTTTTATCATAAATTTCCAGTCAGTGTGGATAATTCTTGATCCTGAAGGACACTGGTGAAACAAGGAAGAAAACTGTTCATCAAAAATTGTTCTGCTATAGCAACAGCCATTATTCATGTATACCGCTTCGTAATTCACAGCTCAACTTCAAATTTTATTGAAAATATCTTTCAAGAGAAAGAAACCGCATTTAGAGCTTTATCTGTCAAAAGAATAAAAATGTATTCTGTTTTAACTTTTATCAATGAAAATATAATATTTGTTCAAAACGAAATTGATCATATATTTCTTTCGATTTGTTTTCGTCTGTAAATCCATTTCATTTTGGTTGCTTTTTAAACCGAAACACTCAAGCTAAAGTTGAGAATTAACAAGATAAGTTTGTGTAAGGTTATAATTGACACAATGAAACAAAAATATAAAGATACTAATATCAGAAAGGTTGTAAAAATTTATTTTTCCCGTGTAATGAAATTGAATCACCATATAATAACTGAGATCTTAACAAGAAAAGGGGTCTAAATTTTAGTAAGAAGTAAATCCTAATTCATATTTTGTAAATAACATGAAATATATGTAACCAAAATACATTTTGAATCACATATATTCCCAGTCATATATAAAAGTTGAACTTATTTGTTTTAAACAATGGCAACAAAATACACTATCCACAAAATGGAAATAATCCCTCAACTATAGTTCTCACGTTAGTTTCGACTCAATACGCCAGTCAATTAGAATGGGATACCCTTAATGAGCTATGCACCAGTGATCACCTCTCTTGTATAATAACTGATCTTACCAATCTCAATTAAAAACAATTACGAAATTTCATACCGTTACGGTAATTGAATGAAAATAAGGCTCAAAGGCACAATTTTCACATTCCTTTTAACTACATTTTTTCATTACAGTCGAATCTACCTTGGACTTGTGAAACATTTATAACCCAAATTAATACTGCTTTACACTTCACATGTCCCAAAAAATTTAATAGAACTTGAAGGAAATCTCCCATTCTACATTGGTGGAATCACGACTGTGAACTCACAAAAGCCAACAGAAAACGAGCCTTCAAACAGTATCTCCGAGTTCCTACTCAAGAAAATTGGATCATCTTAAAACAAGAAACAGCTAAATCTAAACGTATTTTTCTCCAGGCCAAACGTTCTTCATGGCAAGAATACTGTAACTTAATATCACCATCCACCCCAACATTAGATGACTCCTGGAAACAACAATTCATAAACAAACTACTGAAAAACAACGTACCTCATGAATCCCCTCCACCTAACATCTCCCCTTTGTTCTCTTCACTTACCAAACACGCCCAAGCCTTTTCCACTAAATTCACAGTTGAAGAAATTCAAATTCTCATTAGACTTACTAGAAACACTTTACCCGGCTTGCAAAGCATAACTTACGGAATAATCAAACACTTATCTATAATAGCTATAGAAACATTAACCAATATTTACAATAACATTCTTCAACCATGCGAGATACCGAAAACTTGGTCTGAACACTTGATAATACCCTTACTAAAACATAATAGAAACCCTTTCCTTGCCGCATCTAATCGACCCATCACGTTATTACCTTGTTTCGCCAAATTATTTGAAAAACTCATTCTACGCCGCCTAGATGGTAAATAGAAGAAAATTACTTACCAAAAAATATAATAGGATTCCGAAAAAAACTATTCTACGCAAATAGGCCTCAAAACTCATTATCATTAGCAGTACAAAATGCATTTCTGAATAAACAATCTATCCAGCTTTCTTAGACATAGAAGGAGCTTACGACAACGTTAAAAGCCAAACGCTAATCGAAATTCTACAACGATTAAAAATACCTTACAATATTACTTTGATCATATGGAAACTTTTGAAATCCAGATCTATTAAAATTCTATTCGGCTTCAATTATATCAACAATTACACTTTATACCCGCGTATGGCTCAGCGATCATCCCTCAGTGCATTCATTTTTGCTATAAATCTTATAGATTTAGCCCTCCTACATATATGAAACGGTGAATTAATAATTTATGCGGATGACATCACTTTAATCTACAGTGATCCCCCCTCCAACTCATACAGCAAAGAACTTCCGACATTTTGAACGACAAATACAAAAAGTCCAAAAAGAAATACAACGTAAAAGGCTAGATATCTCAAATGAAAAATAAAATAAATAATGCTTTTCACCAAAAATAACACACCTCTAAATTTACAGCACAATGGTCTTACTAACATTGAAATTACTGACGAAATGAAATATCTCGGATTTTGGTTTAACCAGAAATTAAATTGGGAGACACAAAAATCTTATCTAATCGATCTAATCTATCTAAGCTAATAAACTATACAACTTATTCAAATCAATTCCTACTACCAAATGCGGATCTTTACCACAATCTATTATACACATACATATCTATAATGCTATGTTTAGAGCTCAAGTAGAATATAGTTACATAGCTTGTAACAATGTTACTAATAAACAAATGGACCATTTAGAAACTCAACAACGAAAACTCTTGAGAAGATGTTTAGGTTTAATGAATAGCACCCGTAATCTATTTGTTTACTCAGAATCTGCAGAATATCTTCTACGCTTCAGAAAAGAATTACTTATAGTCAAATCTATCTTAGAAGATGAATCTAATATAGAAAATATTTCTCATTCCTATAAAAACAACATTTTAGAATATTACCGCAATAGACGCAGAAGAATGGTAATTCAAAGAACCCCCCGCATAAACTTTTGGTATCAACTTTATTTCATCTACCAGGATCAAATATCTACTATCATAGGCACTAAAAGTAATCCTATTTTCATACTCTCCTTTACCGCAGCTACTCGTACCCATACTTCAATAACTTACTTTCAGTCCAGACGGATTATTTTATCAGACGGATCTAAAACAGAACAAGAAGTAGGTACCGCATATACAACCCGAAAAACAACTTTAAACAACTTCGTTTACCGGAAACAGCCTCCATATTCACAGCACAGATACAGGTTCTATATCTAGCAACTAAATATGTTTACACCTTAAAGGAAAACAAGATTTTATTACTTACAGACTCACAAGCTGCTATTCATGCTCTCAACTCTTTAGCTCATAAACTCTTCAAAATTAATCCTTATGTCATTAATACTCTATACTCACTACAATTACGCCAGAAACAGGGCCAAACGATAGAAATAACCTTCACTAGATGTCACCAGTTTTCAAAAGCTAACAACATAGTCGACTAACTAGCTCGCACAGCTATTTAATTACCAAATGTCACTAATATAAAAAATCACTATACTGATATCATGCCCAAGATTAAAGAAAATATAACAGAATATTGGCAAAACTGGATCACTCAAACACTCCAATTAGCTTCTCAATTAAATCGACCTTTTATCAATATATCTCTTCATAAACCTTGGTTCTCGGCCTACAAACAAACCAACAGACAATGCTCACTTTATTAAACAGATTACGGTCTCATCATGTCACAACCAAAGCTCACCTTCATAAAATTAATTATCTAATACTCCATTTTGTGACTGTTCTCCTACAATTATAGAAGATATTAACCACCTCATGTTTCAATGCTCATTACATACCAAAGGTCGCAGACAATTATTTAACACACTATGTAAAATCTATCAAACTTTACCACTCTGTATAGAATTCTTATTGCACAATCCATCCCCCAAAATAGGATATATATTACTTAACTTCCTCAAGAAAAATAAAATTCACTTATGATCAAATCTATTCCATAATTATAAATTTCATTTTCTTATTAAGACTTTTACTACCAACTGAACTCTTCATACCTAATAAACATTGTAAAATAACTACTAATGTGGATTGAATATAAGAGTAATTCCGGGTAAATCGGACCAGAGGCAAAAGAACAAGGAAAAAAAATATTCTCCATAAGACAAGTCAAGAAGAAAAATGATCCAAAAGAGAATTTTACTGCCTAAATGAGATTATAATCAATCTCAAATGCCATATAAACCAGAAAAGAAAGAAAGAAACTTCAGCTTACGGGCAGATGTCGGGGGAGTTCTCGTAAATAGAATTCACATCTTTAATATCCGTTTAGGTTATTTCGAGTCTCACTAACCATATCAATTTGTTTGGATCACGCAAATAGCCGGGTCGTGACCTGTTTACAGATTTAGTAGAAATGATTAGAATAAGAGTTAGGGATGATGCTGTACTTCGTGGTACTTTCTAAATGTTTAAGTATAACTTAAGTGTTTAATGTTATAATGATGATTTTTGACATCCATACTGCATTAGTTTCAGTTGCTTGTGAACATTATGCAGTTAAATAATGACTTACTGGTTCGTCTTAATAATAGCTCAGTAAAATTAGCACAATTTTCACCCGAACTCGGAAAGAAATAGATTTTTTTTACAGTTACATATTTTGATTCTGGCATCCTGCATCATATACCAGAAGTCTCAAACAATTCAACGCTTTTGTCATTCAATATGACCACCGAAATCAAAATGTACGTCTCCGCCGTGGTGTATTTTCATTTTTATTCACGCTCACCCTGTTAAAACTAGCTAAAACTAAAACAGATCAAAAGTTTATTTTCAGAGAAGGATAGCAATACGAAAAAATATTGAATACATTAGTATTAAAACCTCCCCCTTTAATGTCTTTTTCTTTTGAAAAGCTAAGACCCTTTTTACGAAGCGTCAGTAGTTTACCTGGCAGAGAGCTGGTTTCGCTTTCGGGGACTACTGGATTCGATACCAGCAACCGACTATCCTGACTGAGGTTCTCAGGATATTTTCTCATTTACACCAGACAATTACCAGAATGGAACCTTTAAATTAGGCCCTGACCGACTCCTTCCCACTTCCTTTCACCTATACCCTTCCGAATCGGAACCATAGGTGGTTAAAAACGATAAATGAAATTCTGATTCACGAAGCTTTAACTCTCAGATGTAAGCTATGACTCTACTATGGAATTATTTTCAGAGATAGATATCAGTGCCAGAAAAAACAACATATCAAAGTATCGTATTCATTGGTTAAGGTATCGATCGATACCTATACTTTGCAAGTATCGGTGGTATCGTAAAAGTTTCGTAACTGCTCTACGTATCGGCACAACATTTGGTAGTAAGGTTCCTCAACATCCTCGAAAACAATCTTGTGTTACCAACCATCTGTAAAACCAAACTATCTTGTAACCTTGTGTAACAACGCATATCTCTACTTCTCGTTGCCAGATTTTGACGACATGTCACATTCAACTGTTCTCTTTAAATAAATAAATAACCCTATATTTACCCTATGTGGTCTAGAGAATTTTTCTCTTATTCTCGATGAACTGCAGAATTTTAAGTTTCCCATGTTTTCATATACGAAACTTCGGACCTGAAAAACATCAGAATAGCTTCGTCCTACTATGCGTGCATGTTTCAAAGTGCAAAAGGGTTCTAACTGCACTAGCCTTTGTACCGTGAAACTGCTGGAAATTTTTAAGGAATAAAAAAACACCCTAAAATAAAGAAAGCAGAAGCCAAATACAAGCAATTTCATTAATAAAACTTCAAATTTTAAGAGCACAGATTTGGAATTGACAAAATGAATGTTCCTGAAACTATAATTCGGAAAACGTAAAATGTATTCCATGATACAACAGTTTCCCCTACATTAAGTCCTCAAATTTCATGAAAAAAAGTTTTGGCTTTGAACTAACAGGCGATTTCCTTATTCCATTAATAATTCAATAGATTTCGTGTACAATTCATATCGCCATACGGTGGGCAATATGTACTCGGCATCACCACATTTCTGCCATCATGCTTCACAGTCAACTGCACGATTCTCTTAATTTCAGTTCAGCGTTCGACATTTTCAACGGACGGTTACTTACTTTGGGCAGTCAAAACTACGAAAATCTGCCAAGCCTAGTATCTACATGCATGCTATCCAGCATATTCCTTTTTATTTTACTAAAATACCATGAACAAATGAAAATGATCTGGTACTTATAAAATACATCGAAAAAGTTCTAGGTATGAAAAGGGAACTCGAAGCAATATTCCAAAACCAATTCAGAAATCAACCGCTGGTACCTAAATGCTCAACCTACCCAATCGTAATGTAAGAAGTAAACTACCATCAGGCCATACCACAACCAGTTACTCCTCTAAAATTAGAAAAGACAAAAAGTTCAATAGTTATCAAGCAGTCTGTCATTAAAGAACTCCTACGGTTTTGTTATTAAATCTACAAAGCATTTGTTATTTTAAGCTCAAAATTCTGCTTAAACAAATTCAACACGCTACAGAAATGAATATCTATATCAATTTCAGAGCTACAGACACCGGCTATTAAGTATGGCTGATGAAGTAAGTAAACTTTTTAGTGGCGGAGTGACAAGTTCTCCCCGTATAGAGATGTCTTTGACGGTAACTGATGTGAACCTCCTATGTGGTTTATTCCTAGTCGATTGTTGGCTGATCCTTTCATTCCTTGCAGAAAATGGGAAGCGAGATATTTTGTGCCACCATATGTACTCATCTAAAGCGGAAAATATAGTTCGCCAAATAAAACAGGTCCTTGTCTCAACCTTTTTTTAACTGAGCTCTCAATCACCTTATAAATCACGTTGAATCGTAATATATCAGAAGCGGTAGCCACCAGAGATATCAAATTTTGAAATTTTTATCACTTCTTCTAAGTAGATGGTTTTTGCCATAGAAATCTTATATCACGTGTTGGATTACATTCACGAAAATGATTAAATATCAGAAATATGTTATACCTCATTGTTTTTATTTATCTAGTTGTAAGCCTGAAGTTCAACGGCAAACAAACTTTCTATGATGCCATAAACCACCAATAACAGTCCAAACTCAACTAGCTCAATTGCTATCTTTAACTGCAGAAGCTTAATTTTACTTGTAAAGTTGAAACTATATCAACCTACATCATATACCCACGTACCGCTCCTCTCTCACTGCTATCGCTCTGTTTCAGAAAAATAGTAGCAACATTTTTTTAATTTTTGCACGTGAAAACCAAAATTTTTTTATGTCCATTTCAGCGTAATAGAATTCTGTGTTTACAGTGTTATTTATCCTAAAAGATGCCAATTGTGCTGAAAATTTATGTATAGACCAACTTTGGATCAAGAGGAAACACAGTGACTAGTCTTTTTTACTCCGGTAAGATATCACGACTTGAATATTCGATGCACAGTGGCATTCTGACTATAAAGCCAATGTGTATTACACCAGAATACTAACTACGCGTTATCTGTTCATAATATTGACGGTTATATGCTTTTTTAGGATTTAATAATAACATCAGGGCATGTAGATTCGGACACTTCTTTACATAAATTTAGGACTTCTTCATCAGCAATTTTTTATTACTTTTTGATCATGCAACTGTATCACAAGTCTAGAGAAGATACTATCAAAATGCCCACTAAATCCCTATTCAAATTTTCAACCCTTGAAATAATTTAGGAATTTCTTTACCTGTATTTATCTTGGTGCATTAATACTATTTTTTACACGCTTTTTATTAACTTACTCTGTAATCATGTTTCATCTCTGATACAAATGTTGTAATTGATTTTTAACTCACTTTTCATCATCCGATTTCTTTAAAATTTTGTAAACTTGCTTGCTTCCCATGACAATACAATATTCAATCGTTAGATATACGACTGAATAATCCAGTTAACTGTAATTAATTAAAAAGTAATTATTTAGGTTAATATGGCTTCTTTATCCTGAAATAAATACTAGCCTGCAACGATGTTGGGTTTTGGCTGGTTGCAGATACTTTAGGACTTGGGTGTGAAAAGCTCTTAATATAGAAAACAAATATAAAATAGATTTAAAAAAAACTCTTCAACAAAAGCTTGGGTGCTACCGCTTACATTATCATAAAATAATAATATCTAAGAGCACTCACGCTTTTATTTTCCGATTCATATTTTATTTTTTTTTATTTTTTTGTTACTTTTTAGTCAATTCTTCTTTGCTTGAAAAGTATGTTTTATTTTTAAAAACATATTTTCTTTAAATATTTCATACCTTCACGTTCATTTGACTTTTATTTATGGCCTCTAGACATCCATGGCTCAGAACAGTTCACCTTCATGAATCCATCCATGAACAAACACAGGGCGAAAGAGAGAGTTCCTGTAAGTGTTCAAACGTGATTTTATCAAATGTAGTTTGTCAAAATTTAAGTTCTTACCATAGCGAAGAAGATTGAATATGGATAATCTATGATAATGTGGATATAAAAGAAAGTGGGGTTGGTATAGCATCCTAAAACAATAGAAACACTGCACGACGGTTGCGTCTTTACATTTGTCTGCAGCACATAAAAGTAATTTCCAACGCAGAGCAGTTTCGAAGATATTACGAACTGCACGCATGTTTGTCGCTGATATACATATAAACACGTTTATCAAGCATGTTTTGCAGGTCTGATGATACATTACGTAATGAATTCCATTATAAAAACTCTATCATGAAGTTATACCTGTTGAACAAATCTTTCAGTCGTTGGGTTACAATTTTGTACTACCCAGGAAAGAGATTAGCGCGTTGTGTAAATCTTATTCTCTTAGAGGAATGATTTGAGATCAAACAATTATCGTCTAATATATGTGTTATTTCCTTGTCGTTAAAGTTCTCTGACCACTCCTTAAATCCGTAAAATCATTAATAAATGTAATCATCAGCCTTATTTTCACATGATTCTTCGCAAGCTTACGGGAGTTCAAAGTATCCATCATAAAATCAATGGACTTTTTCTTGCCGAGCTACTTTTAAATTGCGGGTTTAAACGCATATCTTGCTTCTTGAAAGTAGGAATGGTCCGAAACACCGAAAATCGGATCCGGATATCTTAAATTTTATTCGAATATCCGTAACTCATATCCGGATTTCTGACGTGAGGGAAGAGGCGCCAGACAAGACGAAGTCATTGACTGAATACCAAATAGTATAAATTTTGTTACACTTGCATATATTCTTTAAAACATCACTGGCAGACATGTACGTATCCAGAAGTTTCTTTTTGGAGAGTCCACGTGTTTCCGGGGCTTCAAAGTATGTCAGCGCATCAAAATAATATTAAATATACTCGTATATAATGAAACCTGTAGTTATACGAATTTTCCATTAAACTCTGAGGTTTCGGGGAGAGGGGTACGGACC
>JAGDQP010071335.1:550-10646 GCA_022664845.1 Lepisma saccharinum | reverse complement strand
TACATTTTCAAATAGGAAAGGTTTAAAATCGTTGAGGGTACCACGCCGCATCAGCTCTACTGTTCGTGGTGTTAGAAATATGAAACTCTAAGAATCATTTTACCACGCTTTCGGCACGCTGTAGCTCCAAAACAATGCATATTTCGAAAATTTGACACACTAATTCCGAATTTTGAAAGAGAAACTAATAAAAGTGCAATAGAAGCATATAAGGTGCTTTAGATTTTGTAGAACCTGCACCCACATCTACGCCAAAGATTATATTTTATACTCTGAAGCGAATAATTACGTATACGGTATCTTTGAAAAATTCAAACTTTAAAATCTGGCTGAACGGACTGGTAGTTTTACGAGAGAAAACTGTCATCAAAGTGAGCGTATTAGCATTAGTAAATGGTCGAGAAACTCTTCGTTCTCGACAAAATCTAACCTGATGTTTCAGATATGGCTCAATATGGCTGAACTATGCAAACTATAAGGATATATTAATGAATTTAATACTTTTCCGCACAATACCGTAATTGTGCTGCACTAAAATTTTAGAAAAACGGCCCCAAAATATATTATTTTTAAGAAATTTGTTCTAGTGGGTTGCATAACTGCAAAGGATATGCTTTTCTATATATCCCCTCCCTTGAGATATTCCTATCTACGCTACTGACTATGACATGAAACCTGTCTGGTTGTGAGTTACAAATCGTTATCAGCAGTCAAAACAAGCAAGTGGAGTCAATGACGCAGTTTTCCGGTAACCACAGTGACAGCTAACGCCGTCTATGCAGAAATTCCGGTTTCATATTTACACACCTGGTAAAAGCATTAAAATCACTTAAAACTCTGAAAAATAAACCCAGTTCTTGAGGAATCTCACAAATTATACTATTAATTAATTCAAACTACAGGAACAAGACCAGTCACCCGGGTCAAGCTTAGATCATGGGTCACAGAATCACAGTCACTTTAGTCATTTGGGTCAAGACCAGGCAAAACCTGAGCGAATACATATTACTTGACTCGTACTCTCCGAATTACTTGTAACAAGTGCTGAACTAAATTTATTGTATTAACAATTTAATATTTTCATAGCTTGATTTTATAAACATTTGTAATAATTTTTACATATAAGAAAAATAGTTATTTATTATTATTATTATTATGAATTTTAGGACGACTGAAAGTGAATCAACGTCTCAGAATGATAATTATAATACCTATGTGATAGATCAGATATCCAATGAAAGAAATCAAAATTTGAATGAAAGAAAAGAAGTATCCAACGAAATAGAACAAATAAAAAACAGCAAGGCAAACTAAATAAAAATATTTCAATCTGTTACATTTGGAACAATATATATTCCTTGCACGTACATAAGGCGAAGGTTGCGGGTTCGAATCCCGCTAGGGGCATGGATGTTTGTTGATCTTAACTATCAGGGCCTTCGAATTATAATCGTGACGGTCCGAAGTCGAAAGTTACTAGACTGGACGATACAAAAATAAAGTGTACATTTTTTTCCGGTATAAGGCGAGGGAATTATGAGCAACGAAACGAAGCGCTTGTGCTTCTTAGCGATTGTCTGTCCAAAATCCGCTTTTCAGTCGGATACTTTGAATCCAGGGACTAACCGAAAAACTGGGAACATCAGCCAACACTGGTCATTCAATTTCGAAATTAATGTCTTCAGCGAATTTAAGTAAGGTTAGTTCCCTGTTGAACACAAACGAAGCTTCTCATGATACAAGAAAAGTATTCAGGAAGGAATCGACCTGGTCTTGTTTAAGATAGCATTTCCGCATTTGCCTGGTGTGACCGAAGAAAGTTAGGAAAAATATGTCAGAATGGAATGAGAAATCGAACCCGGGCTTTCGCGACTACACGGCAAGCCCTCTATCGACTGCTATACTTCGTCTTTACATTCTTTACACGCGGTAGAAACTCGAATTTTATTGTATTTGTGGACCCTAACCATCTAGGCACAGATCGGAATAGGGAAAGAGAGGGAGTCGGCCATCGCCTAATTTGAAGGTACTATCCCGGCATTTAATAGGTGCGCATAGCTGAAACTGGGTGATCTGATATAACCCAAACATGAATGACCTTGAGATCCAGGGCGAAACTTGACCCGGTCTGGGTCATATAATTGACTATGAATTTCGGTGACGTATATCTCGTGCTCTGGAGATAATATCACCAGTCCTGGTCACCCCTGAAAGAAACACTGTTCAAACATAAGGAAATAATTATAAAGTCTGCACTGTACTCCGGGTCACTGGATCCAAATTGGATCACTGGGTCAGGTCAGATCTGAAGTTAAGACCCGGTCCAAAACTTGACCAGGTGACTCGTTTCAGCTCTGCCAGTGTGACTGAAGAGAAACCTCTCTCAGGATGGTCGGTCGATGGAACTGAACCCAGAAGCTCCCGAATGCGAAGCCAACTCTACCATAGAAACCCGAAGTTAACCATTTACCTCCACACGAACACTGCACATTTTCGTTTTTCTTTTCTTTGAATAGCAATTTATGACTTAAATATTAAAATTTCTGATAACTAATTTCTTCTCAAGTAGGAGCAAAAGGAGGGGAGAGATTAGGAGCAACAGAGAGTGAAAATATGATGACCTCTGAAGTACAATGGAGGGAGTAGCGGTAAAAGCGGTACTGGGAGAAAAACTGATAATTTTTCCCACAATTTCAAAATATGGCGAAACCAACGATGTATCGTTCATCTCTCTGTGTGACTTGCAGTTATTGAGATCTATGGGGGACAAAGAAACATACAGATGGAGAATACTAAACGATTCAAACGGACTTGCCGTTTTATAGTCTCACTGATAATTGTCCCCACCGTTTCAGACCATGACGAATCCAACGGTGTAAGGTTCATCTCTGTCGGACTTGTAGTTCCTGAAATCTAGGAGGGGCACAAATGGAGAATGCTAAGCGATTCAAAAAAACCTGCCAGTTGTAGAGCCAAACTGATAATTTCCCCCACCATTTCAGACCATTACGAATCCAACGATGTATCGTTCATCTAGTGGGGGACAAACATATCACTGTGAAGATACATAGGAAAAAATGAGTGAAAAGGTTCTTTCAGTTTTAGTCAAAGTCATAATTTTCCCCACCGTTTGAGATCCTCACGAATCCAACGGAGTGAGTCAACTCTGTAGAACTTGTAGTTGCTGAGATCTAAGGGGGGGGGGGTAGACAGACAGGACAAACCCTATATCTTCCGTTCACTGACGTTCATACGCGTGCTCTACCAATATGTGCAAGGATGAAAAAGAGTAGACTGCCTTTTCTTTCTCCCGCTTGCTTCTCTCTGCTATCTATTTCAGCAGTCATTACTCAAATTCTTTTCCGAACCAGTATGTTCATTCCGCTTGAGACAACTCAAGATAAAGAGAAGTATTAGACCCCTCCCTGTCTGCTTCTCCCTCCAGTCCAGCAAGCTGCCCATTATTCGCCTCGTGATTACGAAACCACACGAGGCAACAAGTGGTCTTGAGTAGTTCGCTCGTAAACAAAGACCTGGCAACAGCGTATAGTCGCTCTCTCCCTTTCTCGCCTTTAAATTTGGCGCTCTACTCTGGTAGCAGATGATTCACGGATTATTCCATATTCATCCGCGAGACAGTCATCGTCTTTACATGCTTGGCCCCTAGGTGGCAATACCGTACATAGTCGCATGAAAAATCTCACGATTAGTTTACAATTACTGTAATTTTAAATACAAATAAGAACCGACAGTGTCAAGAATGTTAGGTTTGTATTCGTAAAGAATTTATCTACCCATAATAAGTTGTATTTTCCTTATATTTCATGCACAGAAACGTGTAAAAGGTTTAATTTAACAGAATTGGCTTGTTTTTTTCGGCTCAGAAATATCTTCAATGTTATTTCTGTTCATATAAAAAAATAATTAATTTTCGAACGTATAACGAGTTAAAACAACAGTAAAGAATAATTGAGTGAAAACAGAATTTAAAAATTTTACTTTACGAGGACACAGGATTAGTAAATAAAATACCATATAAATAAATGGAATAAAAATCCAAGATGGCGCGTGTGGCCAACACCCTTAAGTTTTAGCTTGCCACGTATTTTGACAATTCTTGAGCAGGCTGCCAACGCTGGAAGATTTAGATTTCCTCAAATACTCTACAGGAGTTACATGAGAGTTACATTCTTTTCGCTGTCCTCTTCCAAATCTACATTCAAGTTCTTTTTTTTTTTGGCTGTGGTACGTCAACCATTTCTCCGAACTGTAAGACGCCAGAAGAAAAAGTGTTGATCTACCTAGCCAACCTTCACAGAAAAAAAAATAAGTCGATTGTAGATTTGGACATGGATGGAGACGAGTTCACACAACACAAAATGAACTTTGGTTCAAAATATTAGAACCACTTTCTAAAGATATTGATAATTCATTACATGGATCAGGTTTATTCATTAAACTTCTACCTCAATATATTATTGACAGTTCATTAACAGTTTATTTTTCTCTTTCACATAGCTCTTCCTACAGGTACGGGTAGTGGGTTTTATAATTCTTTGTTTATTTAAACAATGAGTGAGAATTTGTGTATGTGTACATAATTTTTGGCAGAATCAAACAATGAGTGAGAATTTGTGTATGTGTACATAATTTTTGGCAGAATCAAACAATGTAGTTAATGACTTTGAACAACGACCTTTGCATATTGAACATATAGGAAATTATAAAATAATTGATAATTCTTGAGTACTTGCTGCACCATGACTTTTAATATAATTTGGGTATGGTAATGTTTTTTTTTTTTTTAATTTCAGATGTAATTGGATTATTACTAATTCTCATGATGATGTCTCATCACATAACATTTAGGGAAATAAAAAAATTTTAGTGTTGGCAGCCTTTCCAAGAGTAGCCAAAATATTTTGCAAGTTAAAACTGAAAACTGTTTTCCTAAACTTGAATTATCTTCTGAAGTTTTCTGTCGCTTGCCAATAACGAATGTATCCACTGAGAGGTCATTTTCTAAGTTGAAACTGATTTGATATATGCAGTGGGAATAGGACGGACCGAATAGACGGTTTGCCAATAATTGCCAGCGAATAGGGACATCTTCATTGACTATGAAAAAAGTGGTTGACATGTTTGCTCGTTAAAGGATATTGATTACGACAAAACTGATTCCTTAGTGACACGGATATGTCAAATGCTACAAATGTTGAGTACTCCTAAAATTCACCTTTGCTGCATATCTAACTCGTCGACGTGGTGTGTCATACAGCGCCAGTTTAGTCTGGTGTCCACTCAAATTTTTATTTCCTCTTTACTAACAAAAGTGTTAGTATTACGAACTATGATGTACGCTTAAACGCAGCGAATGTACCAATCAGTGTACCTCTAGCTACTTTAGTTTTTTTTTCTTTCGTTTGTTTCAGCTGTGAACAAATTTTGTGACCCTTAAAAATAAATGTTTCCTTTCTTAAATTAAAGAATGATTAGAAATGCAGCATTTGAAAATACACTGTCTTTCCTTGGGGTGGGTCAGCCTAAAGGGGGGTGGGTCCTGCTGAGGTAAGGCTTGCATGACCTCTTTCGAAATGAATGGGCGCCACTGGGGAGACTATCGGGCTTTCATGAAAACCGTTTGAACTTCTGGATTCACGATCATTGACGTCAAGTCAACCTGAGATTTAGAAATGTAGTGAACTCAGTCAACAATTGTGGGACATTTGTATTCCAGAAGAAACGTTCACACATTCATAAATTTACGCACAAACAACGTAAATCACCGGGTGACCATTGTGTCCGTTTGGTTGCTCATTATCGGTAACCTCAAGAACAACAATCATTCCGATCTAGGATTGTTACTGGTGACGAGAACTTGTGCATTTATATGAACATCAAGAAAATGAAGGAATGATTGAGCCCTAATAAATAAATGACACCCCGTACAAAAGGTACTGTCCATTGACAAAAGACACTATTAAGCGCATGGTGGAAAAGAAATGGTGTGTTACTGGAAATATCTTTCCAGAATCGTAACGTTTATAATTCCTTATATTTATTGCGAACAACTCAGACTCTTTGCGGACGCAATTAAAGAGAAACGACCGTGAAGACTTCATCAAGTAATGATGAAACACGGCAATGCTTGTCTACACTTTGTCAACATGACAAAACTGTTATCCACGAGTATGTTTGGGAGGTTTCTCATAACCCCCTTATTGCTCTATCTTGCGCCACCAGCTGCCATATTTCGAATTTTTTATCCAACAAAATCAGGGAAGCTTTTTTGATTACGAAAATGGTGTTCAAATTTAGATTCGATCTAAACCAGCAGATTTCTGAAGGAGCAAAATCAATTAATTTTTCCAGCGTTAGTCGACAGTCATAGATAATGCAGAAGAATATGTTAATGATTTGGTTGAAAGTTTCTTGCGTCTCAACTTTATATGAAATAAAACAATGCAACAGCGAAGAAACACTACGAATTTATGAATCAACCTACTATAATCAAATTGATGTGCATTGTTTAATATATTTTTTCGTTAGAAAACTATAATAAATACATAATTTCAATTTGAAGGTAGCGAGGAGTAAAGTATATATTTGTACAAAACCTGTTTTGAGTTTAGTAATGTTTCTAATAAAATAAAAATTTAAAGTATATTATATTCCTAAGTTTTAGGTTGAGTCTCATTATCTGTACTGTACGTTTTCCATAAAGATTATAGAAGAAATTTACATCTGCACTTTTGTTATGTAATTTAACGTTCAATTATATTCTCTCCGGGCTTTCTCAACCTCGGGGTCGCAGAACGTGTACCAGGGGGTCGCGGGGGAAAGTGAAAAATTAATTTAGCTAGGGCTTTTATAGGTTTAAACAAATAAATTTCAGAGAAAGTATTTTATTTTGCTTGTCGTTTTTAATAACTACTAAAGATAATGTTGTTTGCTGAATAGTTTTGGATAATATAAAAATGATATTTATTATAAATACAGGAAATAAACTGCTATGTTTTTAAATGAAAAGCAAATATTACACAAAATAAAATACTTGTGGGTCGCCGGCTAGAAAGAATGGAGAAAGGGGGTCGCCAGCTTGAAGGCATAGTGAAAGCGGGTCGCGGGATGTAAAAAGTTGTGAAACAGTGCTCTAGAGACTCTAGATGGACTAGTTAATAATTTACTATATAAAAAATATTCCTTATCGTTTTGTAAATTTATATATTTTATAGACTTTATTTATAACATTTAGTTTCCGTGGGTGTTAGAAAACTACATTAGCTTGAAAAGAAATTAATAATTCAGCAAAGAGAATTGACATCATTATAATTTTAATAGTGTTGACTATCAGAATTGCTATGTATATAGATAATGAGGTGCGTATCTACAAAAATAATTTTCTTCGGAAGAGCTTTCTTAAAAATAGCTCATATCACGATGCTATTTTCTCTCATAGAAATTGGAATCTTACATTGGAACGCAGGTGAACGAAAAACGATTCTCCTAAAGCAAAAGCACTAGAACAAATTAAAACCTGAAAATCAAAACATGCAACCAAGTTTTGTGCTGCAGAAAATATGTTTTGTAGCTACATCTGCCATCTAGTGTTGACTACTTGAACTGACGAAGGCATTGTTTTATGTGACATCTACAGGGAGAATTAAGAACTGCTTCCACGCTAAAGTGATGAGCTTCTGAATCACCGAGGCTCCCTTCACACCTTCAGGTTCGCGTCCCATTTGTCAAATTTCTATCAGTTCCTTCTATAGTAGAGAGTTATCATCACTCTCATTTCCAATATGGAGCGACATTGGGATCTGGTACTTTCTTAGTAGACGTAATAAAAACAATGACAAAAATACACGTACGATCAAACAGTTCACTATAATAACTAATTAACTATATTCAGCACTTCTGCACGGAAGTGCATATAGACTATGATTTGTATTTTGTATGAAGTTACTTATATACTTGGCCTCTTCTCATTAAAAAAAAATCTTCTTATTTCTAGATCTGATTTCCTTTGTTATTAACAAAGAAATTAGGGACCGTATCTATGTGTTACAACCAGGGACAGCAACATGATAAAATATCCGGGGGCTACAACATTATATTTTTAAAATTGGGGGGCTGATTAATATATATAATATTAATAATATATATATATATATATATTTACATCCGTCTACCATTATGGAATCCTTGACAGGCTGTATGTTTGTGGGACCCACCATTGATTATTATGTATAATTATATGTAAAAGCGTATTAGACTTAGAAATTATCGTTATCAACGCTATTTACTTCGATTTTAGAAAATCCAATTTTTTACCCTCCCTATTCATGCAATAGTCAATGTGAATCCCCTTTACTCTTTTACCATTGCGAGACCCATATACGAATTTTTCATACTATCATTATGAAACCTTTCTATGTTCAGTCGTACCAACCTTTGTGCTTCATGTCAGTACTTCGAAACATGATGGTATCAGGAAGCGATAAATGAAAAATTGAGGGGTGTAAAAGCATTTTATATTTTTTTCCTGCATATTATTTTTCAAAATGTTATACCCAGCTGCCGTGGCTCAGTGGTAGAGCATTGGCTTAGCAATGGGGAGAACGCGGGTTCAAACCCGGGTCCGGACATCCTGACTGAGGTTTTCCCTGGTTTCCCTCGGTCACACGAGGCAAATGCTGGGATGGTACGAGATAATTACATGCAACATTCCTTTACATCAAAATATCATTAATGGTACCGGTAATCCAGTTGTGTAAAAATAAAGGAAAAATAATCAATTACCACTATTGGGAATGATTGCAGGATCCCCGATTCCGGACGAGTGATCTACAAGTAAGTCAACGAGGTCTTTATGTGAAGGAAACTAGCGTCTAATTCTTTCCTGTTACACAATTCCGGGAAGGCTTTCTTCATTAAAAAAGATTTTTGAATTAAAAGCCTCCACTTGTAGTCGATTCTCTTTACTTTCCACTCAGGTGAAGCAAAAAGGAATTCTCAAGTACACAGAACTTTTTCGTGGCTGTAGTAGCTTAATTGTAGAGCACTAGGCAGGCAACTGGGAGATCTGGGTTCAGCATTTGTAGCAGAAGAAATGTAATGTTTTGAAACAGAATTAAAACGCTTCAGCTTAGTTCGTGGAAACGTACTCATCAAGACACCCCATGCAGATACATCGTTGAATTTTTCTACATCCTTTTTTTTTTTAGAAAAAAAAGCTATATTCCGTGTTAGAAGTACCTTTCATGACCGCGAATTCTTCATTCAATTTCTTGATTTTTTTATTTACTACACATTCTTTGCGTTAGATTAGCTGAAATTATTTAAAGTTGGTTCTGTTAAACTGAATTAGGAGATGTAGGATAGGTTACTCTGTTCTGTTCTTTCCATAATCTGGATTGCTTCCCAATTTTCTTTTATGGACTGAATAGACAATTTTGTCATAACTCAGTTACGTCCGAGAGATGACGTCCCTCGACGTTCAGTTTTCCGGTGCAGGGATGGGGAAGGTAGAATCTAGTGCATTGGAGTACCACCCCGGTATTCATATTGTAAGTCTGATGAAAACTCTGCAACCCTTCAGTGAGGGTAGCCGGGAGCGGGCTCGAATTCGCGTGCCACCCCATTACCTATCGGAAATCCGCGACATTCCTAGTTGCCATGGGGCTGTGTGCTGCACGCCTGTTGATGCGAAAACAATATGTTTTGAAAAAGTTTTAAACCTTCAGAAAGCAATCTATAAAACGCAAAATGTCAATTTTCAACCCGGACACTCTGATCACTTTCGAAACCGTGACAAAATCCTTACATACGTAATTACTTTCTATCGAAAATTAAGCTATGATTTGCAGTTCAGAACTTTTGTAACAACGCGTAAGAATTATCTTTGCACTTAGCATTTTTCTAATGTATGAGACTCTGTTATGACCTAAGCAGCATAATCTTCATTTTCGTCTCCTCCAGGAAGTACTAGAAGTTACTCAAAGCAGTGCAACCTGGATTCTGTCAGATACTTTCTGTGGTGGTGTTATCCCCAAATTCTCGAGCACCCTTCCCCAACAACAACAACAACAAAAAT
>JAGDQP010071334.1:573-10646 GCA_022664845.1 Lepisma saccharinum | reverse complement strand
AACTCAAATAAGAAAGTTTGAATTTCTACCCTAGTTTCTCCTGACATAAGTGCCTAACGTACAATAAAATGGATTTTTATTTGGTCTCCCACCAGAGATAAGGATCTCCAATATTCATACCATAGCGTGCACGAGCACCCACCAATTTGCACCAAATTCGTAGCTCTCTTCAAATTGAGATATCAAACTTCAAAATCTTTACCGTAGTTTCTTCTGGCACGTAGCTATAAATGTATAACGTGTAAAGAAATTAGATTTTTATATTTTGTTCTACCAGAGATATTGCGCCTCCAATATGCAAAAAATACGAATTTTTTGATTTTCAAAATTCATAAAAAAAAATTAAGGAAGCATATATCAAACTTCAACATACTTTGATATGTTAATAGTACACAAAAATCAACTTTGATAATTAATCAATCTATTCCGGGCAAAAAGGCACCCTGAAAACCGGAATTGTTTCTATTTCAACAATCACATTTGGATACCATTTTGACCAGTTCGATTACGTTTTAGGTTTTCCATGCAGAGGTTTACAACTATCAATCGGATTTTATTGGAAATAATTGTTTTTGTTTGAATGTCCTATTATAATCGAGTCCGCATATACTAAATTTTCCGTAAAGGTCTGCTAACACATTTGGGCATGCTTACAACAGTTAGCTGGCGTCAGGAAGGACATCTGATTATTTATACCGTACCTAATAGTACGGTAAAAATAAAAGAGATATTTTTATCCCTAATAGAAAAGAAGGAACTAATGAACAAAAAGAAGGTAATCAATGAATGACTTCACGAAATATATATGATGGTGTAGATAAAATCGTGGTGTCGATAATTACGGATAACCTGAGTTACAACATATATATTTCCTTGTAAGTTCGTTGTTTGTTAGAAAAACTTGAATAGCTCAATGGGGGAAGGATAGGGAACTTGTGAGCCCCTTAGTTCAAGGTACTAGTCAAAGATTCACCGAGTTTGGCTGAGAGAAATTAGGAAAATCTGTGAATTTCTTGTGTGAGCATACCTACGCCACCTGTCTAGCGCCCACCTGTAGTCCTTGACCTCTGCCATTACACGAAAACTAGATACCTGTTCATGGAATAAAGGAAACCAATATGAAAACTTATTATATTACTATCTCGAGATTAAACAGTACAACAATATGCAAGAGAAGCATTGGTCACGCATTGGGAATATCCTGAGTTCGATACCCAGCGGTTGATTATCCTGACAGGTTTCTTTCAGGATTTTTCCTGTCACACCAGGCAAACCGGGATGGTATCTTCAACTTAGGCCCTGGCCGCCGCCTCTTCACATCCTTTCCCATTTCCTCCCGGCCTGATCCATAGATGCCTAAGTAAATTCAAAATTTAAAATTCAAATATGCAGACGGAAAAGCATCACAATGATCGCAACCTGTAACTGAAGCAAACACATTTCATTTACCAAAGCGGACACAAAATCATAATTGAAACTTAGAAAGATTAACTCAAACTGCTTTAGAAAGTAATCGTGTATATTTTTGTTTTATCTCATTTTCTGTAAAAAGCAATGGAGATAAGTAGCTACAATTTTCTTCTTAATTTTCACCGAGCGCGATCTGGTGTTATTACGAAGGTTTCCTGTAGCGAGAAACACATAATAACGTAATAAATATGTGGATTAAAGCTGGGTTCGTGCACATTACGATAGTATCAGACCAGTTGACTGAAAAGTAACGAACGTGTTGAGAGATATATTTTCAAATTGCTGTGCTGAATACAATGTAAAGGATGTAATTTGCGATAGTAATTTGCATACAGGTCTCGAAAAAGAAAGTATAGGAGCGCTTTTCACCACTTCTGGCATTATTATTCTGCAGAAGCAGTTAATTGTAAATAAGAATCTGTAGCTTCATTCTTTAGTGTAGTTTGAACGAGTTTCCCGTAAGAAACAGTTACGTAGTGTAGAGTAGAAAGGGAGAAGGATTATCTGTGCTGTTTTGATGTAACATATTTGTCATCACTCATCAGTATATTTAAATGCCAAGTAATGAAAACGCAGCCATTTTTTTTTTCAAATGATACTACACAGCAAAAAATGTTAATTCAACACTTTTTGGCTTCCCAAGTTGACCAACACTTTTTTTTTAAAACTAACACAAAACTGTTGATTTTGGTGATTCAACATAATGGATGTGTTGTCAATGTTCATTTAACATAATGGAGGCTGTAATACTAGCATTATCACAGTGCTGAATCACCGAAATCACACAACAAACTGTATTAACACAAAAAGTGGTAGTCGCCCTGGGACACCGAGAAGCATTGAATTAACACATCCACTTTTTGCTGCGCAAATGGTGAAAATTCATAGAGCGATTTTAGCTCAGATGGTAGAGCTTTGATTTCCCATTCATAACGTCCTGGGTTCGATTGCAGCGGGCGTCCATCCTGGATGAGGTTTTCCAAAGTTTTTCCTGTCATCGGGCAAATGCCGGGATTGCAACACTACAATAGGGTGTGGCGACATCTTTCTGCATCCTTTCCCCTACACTATCCCTTTAGATGCATGCCTAAAGGCTGTAAGTAAATTCGATTTAAAGAACTATAAACATAGTTAATTTGGATAGAAATTACCCAGGATAAATGAATGCTCTACGAATGTGTGTTTGGTAGACAATTATATACTACACTGTCAAATTTTCATCTACTTGCTTTTAAAAAAAAATGCTAGGTAAACCAGGCAGTTGGTTGTGTGGAAATTTTCAGTAACGTTACTGATAAATGAGATGAAAAACTTTTCAGATTATAAGAATATTTAAACAAATGATTCTCACAAAGTCTTCCAGACTTTATTTGGTATTCACTAGTGTTCATCATCTTATGTAAATCACAAAACGCGGTGTTGCAAACTGTGAATATTTTTTACCAGGCCAAACGTTGAAAATGTCGATTTCTTATCTATATACGCGTCTATTGATGAAAAAAAAAAATCCGATCACAAAACTATTTGCTGCTAAAAAAAATTGTAAAATATGACATATTAGTCTTAAAAAATACGCTTTTATTAAGCTTTTCCTCATACCAATGTACCATCTACAATGCACTAAAAACTAGAAACAAAATTTTGAAACCAATTTATCACTTTTAACATGGCTAAAAATAAAACCGGGGCGCTAAGAGAACATCATCTTCTTAAATTATATATTAATATTTGCTATGGGTGGGTACGTCACACTGCTATTTTATTCATTCTTAGAAGTTATAAATTACGTAAGCACTTTTTAGTCGTTTTAGACCCCTTCTCCCCTGGCAAAGAAAAATAAACAGATATCCGAACCCCTCCTCTTATGCTTACGTAAGTCTTGTCAAATTTATCGTTATTTCGTAATTCAAAACAATGTGTAGATCTTCAAACCTACAGTGTTTTTATTATAATCTTAGGTGAATTTGAACTTATTTATGGCCTTTAGGCATCTCAGGTTCAGGCTGGTATAGGGGAGGGGAAAGGATTCGGGAAAGTGTCGGTCAGGGCCTATATTGAAGGTGCCATCCCGGCATTTGCCTGGTGTGACTGAGGAAAAAAAACTTGGAAAAACCTCAGTCAGGATGGCCACTGGGATCGAATCCACGACCTCCCGAATGCTACGCCAACGGCGAATCTTACGTAAGCATGGCTCGGGTCCATCCCCCTCTCAGTTGTCAGATAAAATAAACAAAGCTTGAACTCCCTTGAATGCTTACATAATATTTGAACTACCCTTGAAACTCTTTTCTTAGTGCATTGTAGGAAAGAGTATGAGAAAAGGATTATATTCTCCATTTTAGTGCATTATTTAATAAAACCTTGTTTTTAATGTTTTGAACAATATTTTCATGTCTAGAACATTCAATTCAAGTAGTACTTATTTTTCACGTTTTAGCGGATTTTTAAAATGTATTTTATTATTTTTTGAAATGTTAATTTTATGATACGTGTTATTGATACATTTTTCATGATTTTATGAGAATGATACGACCGAGTTTTGTTGGCATGTTCATATAGACTTTTTTAAATGTGCGAGGAACTCGCCAAGGTTGTTGGGAGTTTTGTTATATTCCGCGTTCTGTCTACCACTCTCATTGATTTTCCGAGAACTTATGTCAAGGCTAGGGATTTGGAACTTGTGTGTGAAGTTATACTGTCTTTATGTAGACAATATATAGTTTCTAACAAGAAAAAGCAATAGAATAGTTCTTAAACTTGAATCAAACTTGTAATATGTCTTTCTCAGAGATGATACCTTGCAGTTAGGCAACCCAAAATACAGCTACCGGGCTTACATATCTTTCAGGGGAGAATTCTGAAAACTCTCCTCTGAAGCTGTGACAAAATAATAATAATAATAATAATAATAATAATAATAAGAGAAAGCGCCGAACAGAGTTTTAAGAATACATCATCTGCGATTATCCCTCCCATATATCGGTCCTTGGCAAAATGTTACTACACACCAGGCGTATAATCCCGTGCAAGTATAAACAAAATTTAACCTTTACGGACCAAAGTTCGTTTCGTACTTCAATAATGAGTGCAATTAGCTTTAAGAAAACGTTAATAACTTCAGGATTGTGTGCATACACTTTTGGGACATTATTCTGTCCCAAAAGTGTCGACACATAATCATGAAGTTACTTGTAGCTTTTCTTTAAAACTAATTGTTACCATTATTGAAGTACGAAACGAACTTTGGTGCGTGAAAGTTAATTTTGTTTATCTGTACCGGATTTTGAATAATTGACGTATAACGAAAAAGGCGGGAAAGCCCACTTTGATTGAGCCTTAATGATGGGAAATGAACTAGATAATGAATACTATTTTTTACTGTGTGTATTTGCACACAATTTACGAAGATTATAGGTTGCTCCAGTTCACTTGAGTGTGTGATTCTTCTCGACATTGGTATTTGATAATGCCTCGTCAAGTGGCCGGGTAAAAGAATGATACGTTTGTTGCTAAACATGATTCTTTTCTGGTATCTTGCTATGCCTGTGCTGCTGCTTCAAATACCGATATAGTAGTGATTGTCAGTTTATGAGTACAGGTTGTGTTGTCTTTCACCCGTAATAGCTGTCGATTGACAGTGGTCATGATCCAAAATCCTACATTCTCTGAGAGAACTTAATTTGACGTCTCAATGTATATGAAAAAATTTATCTTTTATGCGTAGTACTCATGCAAACTTTCTCCTATCTTGTAACTTACAAATACAAGAAAATATTTTTTAATGAATGAAAACCAAAAACATTTGAGTCGTCCTGTTAGGAAACTCGTTATGCCCCAAAATACTTAAAATGATATGGTATTCTTCAATATGAGCCTATGATTATATTGAAAAACTCATTATTGACCATTTAAATCTTAACATGAAAACTCAGTCCCAGGTAAGAATCATGCAAAAATCATTCTATTTTTCTTTATTTCAGGAAACGTATAAGATTGGACATAACGAGTTTTGCAACCGGACTGACTCATTTGTAATATGCTAGACTTATTTTTGTTCATAGTTGCTCTCCTTTGCCAGACGTTTCTGCCAATCATAAACAAATTTCTAAAATGTCAGAAAATAGCTAACTATCCTATTTCTTCAGCCGCATCCCTTTCCAAGTATTCATTAATTTCAAATCTGTGGCCCCGAAGTCACCATATACAGCCCTGCATGTTTTGGAATTTCATCTGAAGCAATGCCATCAACAGCAAGAGAAACTGAATCATGTTGCTTATATTGTATTGTCAACATTGAAAAAAATATAGCAACCCTAAGCAGGAGTAGAACTGAGGTCCCACTACCTTGAAGTACCCACATACTACCTATATCACTATGGTACCACACTATCCTATCAAATGGTTTCCTTGTATATAAAACGCCAAGCTAGAAACGTTAATAGTTATATTAATATTACAAAGTGGAATCTTATTACTTATTACTGACAAAATTTAGAATATCAGGTAATCATTCTGGATTGTTTTGTTGTGCTTACAAGGAAATTATCAATGAGGTCATATCGGAACCTACCCTGAAATTTTGCTCTAAGAATCTACGTTCTATAGAGAGGTAATATACAAAAAAAAATTACCTGCCTATATTAACTGTAGGTACCGAGAGACAGAAACTAGAATATTGCTCGAAGTGTACAAACAGTGTATTTTTTTTTATGATTCAATCAACTAAGGTCACTTCTCCTTCACTTTCGTTCTGGAATGAAACACCTCCCATACTCTTCGCTAGGAACATATTTAGGGAGTATGGACCCTCAAAATTCAGATTTTTCTTGTTGTAAAATCCATATAATTTTGTCTATTAAAAAATGAATTACGGATGTTCGGAATTGTCGACCGTCCGCTTTTTTGATTTAGTGTGTAGGACGTAGATTCTTCTAGGAAACTTTCAGAATAGGTTTCGATCTCCTCTCGTAGACGGTCTTCTTATTAAATTCTGCTTCTTACTGAACACTTCATGCTTTTCCGGCAAACGAATGAGTAACACAGAACTAAATGAACTTGGAACAAATCTAGTTTAACTAACAAGAATCTTAGTAAAAAAAAATATATATATATACCGGTACTGATGATTAGAACGTATTTGTTACCCTGGTTATTGACGTAGCACACGAAGAAGAAAAGTTTTAATGTCGTATTAATTATTGTTATTAAACATGCAGAAGACCTTGTACGTTAATGTTGTATTTCTTGTAATCTTGTACGTTACCACAGGCTAAATAATAATAATACAACATGACAAATGGGAAGGTGAAGGAAGTTTTATGATTGTTGGTGTACTGAATGGATTTACCGGATGGATCTATTCCGGTGATTTTTTTAAGGCAACTATTACAAAAATGTGTGGATTGCTGGTTGTCGATAGGTTATTTTTTATACCTATTTTACAGGAAATATACCCTATTTTTTATACCTAGTTTACAGCAAATAAAACTATTTTACAGGAAATATAGCTTGTCCAGCGAGACACGTAATAATGCACTCGTTTTTACTCATGCAAGTGATGAAAGAACTTACCAACAGACTTCGAAAACTTCCGACTTCTTTTCCTTTTCTAGATTTTCTAGTTATTATTTGTTAGGACGAGAGCCTTGGTGGAGATTAGGAATACCTGCCACTGCATATTATTGTAAGAAAGGAACTTATCACAACGGAAGTTGAAATACAGAAAAATCATTATCTCCTAGAATATTTCATGTCTGCGGTTGGCTTGTTCTCGAGATATAGAGGAGGAATATTTTGTTGAGTTATATATTTGCAGTTGAAACAGCCACGTGTATATAATTAGTAGCGTGACTTGCATTCCACGTTTCAGAGTTGTAATTTACTGCCCTATTTTCTTGCTATTTTGTCAGGGTTTTGAGCATACATGAACGAAAGATAATCATATGACCCAGCCACAAGACACTAGGTCAAGACAAAAGTAGAACCACTGTATGTGGTTTACAAGACCGTGTCTATTGTGATTTAAAGAATGGACAATGCTTCACAGATTTATTTGAAACCTTTCTGCAAGTACTTTCAATTTGTGGTGTCGTTTGTTCAGTACAATTTTGTACAGTCTGGACAAAAATGAACCACACTGTTATTTACAAGACTGTACCCACGGTGATTTAAAGAAGAATCTTTCACAGCTTTGACACCGAGTAACCGTGGCTTAGTGGTAGAGCATTGGCTTAGCATTCGGGAAGTCGTGGGTTTAATCCCAGCGGCCGACCATCCTTACTAAGATTTTTTTCCTGTCACTCCACGCAAATGCCGGGATGATACCTTCAACGTAGAGCCTGACCTACACCTATCCCCTTTACTATCCCGGCCTGAGCCTTAGATGCTTAAAGGCCATAAATAAAAAATAAAGCTGTATTTAACCTTTCATAAAGTACGTTCAATGTGTAGTGTTGCTTGTCCTTCATAGTAATTATTTTTAAGATTTCGAATAATTCAGTCTGTGGTCCATATTTTTTGGTCCCCAACTGTACATTTTCACACAAGTTAGAATGTATCAATAAGCTGTCTCGGTAGCCTAGGAAAGAAGTTAAAAAAGGCGGGAGCGAGGATGAAACCCGGGTCGTTTTGGCGAAAACCTATTTAAATTAAACTTTAAATTTCTAGTCTTGTCAGCTCCTTGTCCACACGTCGTCACACCTAAATATTTGGTATCGTGCGAGAAGTAATGTGGTAGCATCCAGAGTCAGCATTTAAGGTACGATTCTAATATTTCCCTGGTGAAACTTATGAAAACTTAAAATCTTAATCTGAATTGCCAGCGTGAACAGGCGCCGCCTCCACAGTTCTTATTCGAAGATAACAATTATAACCAAGTCTCACTAGGAAATTACTGGTGTCGTATCTTGAATGTTAGCTCTGCACACTACCCTATTTAGGGTTGCCAGATCTCTTGGTTTCACCCGGAGTCTTCGGGTTTGGAACGTAATATCCGCGTCAAGTAACGAGTCTCCGGGCCAAAGGAGATTCGATCAAATTTAATGTTGTAAGCTTATATCTATGATAAATTTTGCTCTTTATTTCAACATGGGACAAAAATGCATACATTTTCAGTCTTACGTTAGTCTGTAGTGATAATTTCAAATTTATTTTTCATAATTTACCTGCACTCTCAGGACTTGATCACACTGCACTTTGCCTGCCAATATTGAGCAGAGGATTTGAAGAGGAAGAAGGGAGATCACACAATGGAATCATAATAGTAAACACTCCGGAAGTTGTCATACCGTTTTGACGTAATGTGTGCTGTATAACTAAAACTTCCAAACCACTGTTTGCAAGTTGGCTCGGCGGGTGAGTGGATAAGAAGGCTGTTTGCTAAGTAGCAGAGCCGATTTCGAATCCGTGTCAAGCTTTTTTTCTGTCAAAAACATTTTTCTATGCTCGTATCTATTATTAATAAGTTAGTGATCAAGGGTTAGATTAGGTTAGAAAAACATGGTCGTTGCTTTTTTTTTTATTATACGCGTTATGACGGAATTATAAAAATACTGGTCCCTGAACTGGAAGTTTTAATCATGATTAGCAAATATGATCCGGACATCTCTTTTGTAGATGACATGGTCGGAGGCTGAGCGGATGCTATGGTGGGCCTTCGTGGGATATACACTTATTTTTTTTTTCATACAGATTGCAAAATTTGATGTACTACTTCGGTAGTTAATGTTATAGAATATGATTATTATAATAACAAAATTAGGGGAGTTTCCTGCCTCCCTGAATAAGATCACTCTTTATTTATTTTTTTATTTAGGTATCCAAATACAGCTCAGGCCATTTTACATTGGACAAAATAACAATGCACAACAAACAAAACAAAATAACAAAGAAAAGAAATAACAATAAACTAGATATTAGAAGCAATACAGAGCTAAATAAAACTTAAACTATACATTCAGTCGTTCAGTAACCATCCTCAAATACGCATTGTAACTGGTAGTTATGTCCAGTTCACTAGCCAGTTCATTGAATTGGGAGGGTAATCTATAAAATAGGGATCGCTTTATTAGTGATATCCTTGGGTGTGGAAGAGTAAAATAGTGTTTGGATCTTGTACTCTGAAATATAAGTTTGATAATAGTTTGTCACATCTGATTTGTCCATTTACGATTTTATAGAGGAACTTATAATCGGCCACCTTACGACGATATTCTGGAGATTCAATATTCAATGCTTCAAGTAATGATTTGCTGTGCAAGTTGTGAACAGTGGGAACTCTAAATCTAACAATTGCTAGAGGTTTGAGTTCATACGTTTAGACTAGGCAGGTAAGTTTCATTTGTCCTAGTTTCACATTCACAGCAGAAATGTTAATCAAAAATGTCTTTTGGATACAAAACACACAGTTGGAAGTGGGGAGGAACCGATCTGAAACCCTTCCAGATTTTATAGATATAAACAAAATATAATTATAATTTGCAATATAAAGTAAATTTGTTATCATGAATAAGCTGACAGTCTCTGAATTTGAAATTAGTGCACTGTGAAAATAGGAGACACTACGTTCACCAAAAAAAAAAAAAAAAAAAAAAAAAAAAAAAAAA
>JAGDQP010071333.1:0-10646 GCA_022664845.1 Lepisma saccharinum | reverse complement strand
TATGAAATGTTCGATATTTCTAAGCAATATGGATGTTCGATATTGAAATTCAAAAATCGCACAACCCGAGTAAATACCCTGTTATCGTAGTTTAGTGGTTACGATCGAGAACTTCGGACTAGGGAGGCCTTTTCTCGGCCATCCTGAGTGATGCTTTCAAGAGTTTACCATCAGTTTGGTCAAGTAAATATCGGGATAATACCTATACTTAGCTTCTATCCATTTCGACGGACAAGAAGAGTGAAGTTAAAGCCTTAAAACACCGTGAAGACCAGAAATCTGAATTTTGTCAAATATTTTTCTTCTGTGTGGAAACAGTCTTTATTTATCACTCACTGTTCATCCATCCATCCATCCGATTCAATAATTTACTTCCCAATTTTCGTCTGCTTTTCCTCTTTTCCTTCCAATTTCCGATAACTCCTCTCCCAGCCTTCTTTTACCCCACTCAATCCTTAAGTTATCAGCAAGAACCAGGCGAGAAAATTACGTCGTCTAAATTGCTGCTAATATCTTCATCGATCTGGGAACACAGAGACGGAAAGACGACGCGAGATGGAAATTCCTCCTCCACCCGGGGAAGGAAAACGTAATATTGTGGGATAACCAGATGCCGCCACTTCATCCAAACTAACTCACTCCATTTCCGGTTTTCTTCAAATTCCATGCTTATAAAATAAATGTAGTACTTTTAAATGGAATACTTTTAAAAGAATGTAGTTACACATAAAAGAAAAAAAATCAATTTTATTTTCTTCCACTAACACGATGTTCAAAGATTGAAGACTATCGGTTATAAATTGCTTGAAAGAAATAATACTTTCTTTTTGGATGATTGACCAGATTTTTGTCTATCATTTTATACAGTACTAAAAATAAAACAGAATTACTGCAACCACTTCATAATGTTAAATCTAGGTCGTTGCAGTTGTGAGGTTCGAATTATATATAGATGAATTATGGATGGTCAAAACATTGTCTTTTTTGAAAAACTCAAAAATTAAGTATACACAAAACGCAATAAACCAATAGAAGAAAGCGAGCAATACCCAAAACAAACACAGGGGGTTGAAATTAAATAGATTTCTGACTAAGGATGAAAAATGACCTCTTATATTAAAACAGTAATCCGAACCGGTTTGCGTTTCGCGTCCCAAAACAGAGCTTTTGCTTTGGGTGTTTCCGTTCAATCTTCCAAGAAGCCGTATTTCGTTTTTTGTTCAAAACACAATTTTCGGTTATTCTTTCAAAAACCAAACCAAAATCAAACATTAGGGTTTAAACCGAAATCAGTATTTGATATGAATACTGTAAACCAGTGGTTCTCAGTCTTATTTTGCTCGAGGCACACTATCCTTTGTAGTTCTTTTTTGCGGCACACTAACGTATGAGTTGGCAACAATGAGGGAGACTTGGCTGCTAATTGTAAGGCGTAAAAAAACTAGTCAGTAAACAGTTTAGGATCGGGCCAAATTTCAGGACAGAGTAGAAAACAGTGATTTCGCCAGACCACCCCTGTGGAAGGGGGGGTACCCTACAAAGTTTCGACAACACCATCCCAACTTTACTTTTTTTTTTTTTTTTTGCTATGAAAAATCGACAGAAACCGTACAAAACTTCATTTATACACCCTCCCAATTTTGACTTTACACCTCCCAAACTGTAAATCCTGGCGGAAACTCTGGTAGAAAATGCACTTGAACAGTAGTTTTGACTGTCAAATAATTACTTGCTTAGACTGTATCACAAAGAAGCTACAGTATGTGTGTAGCGGGAACCAGGTGAAGTGGGGTCTTGCCCCGAAGGTGGGGATAGCTGTTCACTACCTCATGCATTGCATCAAATAAGACTGTTTTCATTGTCTTTTGGTTGGACACTTATTTCTTTAAAAAAAAATTCTTGACAGGAATGGAGTCACAGAAGGACATTTTCATTGGTAGTATGCGTACGTATTCATTCATTTTAGGTAACTATGGCTCAGGCCGGAATAGAGGTGGGGTGAAAATGTGGGAAAGAAGCCTATGGCTCAGGCCGGAATAGAGGTGGGGTGAAAATGTGGGAAAGAAGTCGGCCAGGGGCTAGTTTCGTGCTCAGACCACTATCCCAGCGTTAACCATGTATGATTAAGAATAACCGTCGATAAACCTTAGTCAAGATGACCGCTGCGTGGCGGGGATCGAACCCAGGACCTACCGAACACGAAGCCAACATTCCCCTAACAGAGCTACGGCTACTCGGAACATGTTTAATAGTATGTATGCTATACGTTAAAGAACTATTCTTTTTTATTATTTCACACATAACGTTAAGTCCAACATTAAATTGATGTATGTTAGATTATCACATAAGGGAAACAAATCTGCGCTTTCAGAAATCTTCGAAGTGGACATTGTAACAAATATTTTCTGAACTGGTGGAAATATATCCATACTTGTTCATGTATTTAGTCGTATTATAGATAATGTGGACAAAAAAGTTCATATTTTACTTTCACCATTATTGTCATATTTTTAGTTATAATGTATGAGCCATCTTCCCCAAATGTGTGGACATCTTACACTAATGTGTTTGGGTAAGATGCCTATTGTGATATGTTAGTATAAATGCCCATATATCCGTTGTATATGCATTTGGCTTGATGTATTTCCGTCAGTATGAGCACGAATGTTCAATATATATATTTGTGCAAAATGTTGCTGTTCTGTTTCTGTTAATTACCCTGCAATGGTTCCTATACCAAAATGTGTGGCATCTTCCCTGAATGCACTATATAGTAAAATTATGTATCGCGAAATTTGGCGATAATATGAAAGGCTAAGTTGGATATGAGGGTGACACGGTGTGTTCGACAGAATTAGGTGTGCTACAAAACCAGAAAAGTTTCAGAATCACTGTTTTAAGGCATTCTTCAGTACGACAATTTATTATTTTATTCCACTTTTTTTTTTAAAAAAATGTGTTCCAAGATTGCAGATATAAGAACCTCGCGGGCCGGAAAACAGTGGACCGCGGGCTTCAGTTGGACATGCCGTTAAAAAAAAATATTAAATGAAATAAAATCGTGTATATACAAACTGTTCCAGTGAAGTTTTTTTCCTCCTGTAATAATGCTAAGTTATTTGCTCCGCTTTGCTGCGCTAACAACGACTTCGTAACGAAATTACGCAACTCCAAAATGAAGGCGAGAAGATTACAATGACAATCAACAAGAATAATTTATCTTCGTCATTTTCCTTCAAGACGAGAAAGGAGAAAATGAAAATGAAACAAGAATTACTTCTTTACGTACTTTAGAAAGATGTGAAAGTTTTCAAAACTTGTAGAACATCTTGACTCAATCAGTAAAAGAGTAACAAAATTAGCAAATCCATTTGAGGAAAGCGTGAAGGATTTAATTTTGTCTCGCTTTCGTTAATGAGTGCCCATGATTTTTTATTATTTTTTTATTATTTTTTTTTAAAGATGAAACAAAGTTTCAGTTAATTTGTAAATTGAAAAATCTTTCCTAATCTTGCGTTAAAAGCGAACACAATGGTAATTACTGGAAGTAATAGAATCAGTCCTTTTCTCCAAACAAGTAAAAGGTATGTAATAACTTTGATTGAATTGGTTTCTAAGATAAAAAATATTCTTCAAGAGCACTAATGTTAAAGCACTAATGGTTTCCCCTACATTTTCTGAAAAGCGAAAGCTTTACAGAAAAAAGTGACAAACAATGGTGTTAGTCTTCCAAAGATTCAAGGAAAAATGAATCTCCTTCATAGAATTGTCGTCCCTATTTGATTATGTTAATTACTTAATGTTTATTAAACTACCATAGAAAAAAGACTTTCTTTCAGTCAGAAGATATAAAAATAATAAAACTACTCCTTTCGTGTATTCATTATTTTTCTGCAAATTTATTGCTTTGGCCGGATGGATGGATGATAATGAAAGAATTGGTGTAATAAAGAAAGTAAAAGATAAGGGAAGGACTCCGAGAAAACCCACGCACACGGTGTTTGTCTACCACAAAGTCAACATGGCACGAATCGAGATTGAACCGAGGACCTCACGCGCCACAGGTAAGCGCTCTACCATTGATCCACCGCGCCCCACTTCCAAATTTCTCCGCTATTTACAGCAATGCACAAGACATTTTTTAATTGCATTATCCTTTCGCTTTGTCATTCGTTCTTCTTATTTTAGCTGATAAAAGTTCTTATCCCTTCATATCATAAAGTTGTTTCACTCCGATCCTACCTAATTTTCAATATTTTCCTTTTGTAGTTCTCCATTTTTAAAAATCGAAATAAAATTAGTGAAATGAAAGGTTTATTGTTTCCTGATTTTCTTTCCCAGATATTAAACTGGTATGCATTGTTTATGCGAAGCCGTTCGGAAAGGTTTCCACTAATATTATTGTATATTTTTAGCTTAAACTAATTGCGTCATTAAATAAATAAGGACGTAATTCCGCACTCCTGAAAGGCAAGTCGTGTTGAAGCAGACTAGTGCCGTGCAAAACACAAATAAGATAGTTCAGCCAAATAACGCCACCCCCGGGTATTTTCGAAACGAGAACAAGTTACAGGAATTCAGAAGTACGAATATGTAGGCTGATGGCCCTCTAGCAGGACTGCCTGAAAATAACTGCGCTAGTGATCACAGGAGAGCTGCCATGACGCACACTTAGTGCTGTGGTCTCAACCCGACAAAGAAGGTCTTAGTTCAATCAGGTAGTTATATTTTCCTGAATTGTTACATTGATTCTGAGTCATAACCGCTGAAAGTCATACCTATATCAAAAGAGTCGAATGTCTTGTTGTTCCACAAGCACAAGAAACTACCGAAAGTTTTATAGTATGTAAGAAACTGAAGTGGTAATATTATCGTCTGTGGTGTACCCCAATAACGCCAGAAAGAATATCTTAATAACAGCGCAATGTATAACTTTGTAATTTACACATTTATATCATTTCTTTTTTATATTTTCTAAATTAAATAAGAAAGCGTTCCTGAATTTCTCTCGTAGTGAGTTATTATTTTGTAATATTTTCCCCCACTAACTGCATGAATTTCACACTGAATGTGTGGTATATATAGGCCTATTTGTAGTCACCGAAGTGACTGAGCATTGTTCTTGTCTTTGTCGCTTTAGGTTACACGGGAAACATTAGTCTACAAGGTTAATGCAAAGTATGTGGACAAGTTTCCATTCAACTAAGAGGATGGTGTTATTAGGAACCTATGTTTCTAATAACGCCACCATGTAACGATTTTTTTCGTAATTTTTCCCCGCCCTCATTGTACACCAATCTGTATAAAACTCCGCTGGTATGGAATTCTAAGTATCGTGGTTTACTAGCTAAATGAAATATGCTCGTTATTTGGCTAACCTACCTTATTCGATGCTTCGCTTTGCTTCACTCTGCTTAATCGCTAAGCGCGCTATGATCTAAATAATGAATGTATCAAGGCTATTAGACAAAACTTTCTGTTCCGTTCAAGGTGGCGTTCCTCCCCCCCCCCATCTTCCGGCTTTTTTTTATTTTTTTGGTATGCGGTTACCCTTACGAAAAAGAAACTATGTATAAGCTAAAATAAACAAATGCTGTTCCAAGAATCGCCTACTCACCTGTTTTGACTTGTCGCCAGTCGATGCGTCAGTGTCCGTGGACAAAGGTATCTCATGAAATACTTCTGAGTCATCGTCATCAATGGAAAACGCTTTATTCACTTGTCCACCATCATCTCCGTTCATTATCTCAGGAGAAGCTGCAAAGAGAAAGAATGCATCTTTTGATAGACTATAAAATCATTCTTACGCGAAACAGCACAGATTAGGTTTTATTTATTTTTATTTTTAATGGTGTTCACATGCTGCTTTTGTGTTTTCTAGATTTCATTTTAATATTGAAGTATAAATACAAATAAAAATAAAACATGTTTTAGAACTTAAAGGGGCAGAAGAGAGGCCCACTAGTGGTTATCAATTTTTACGTTTACCGAGGGATCGGGCAGAGATAATTTAAAAAAATCAAATTGTAAGTTGGGTACGAGCTAAGTTACTCTATGTGCTATTGTTTTTCTTAGGCATTAGCCTCAGCAAGTTTTCATCGTTCCCACGAGAAACATGATTGAAGACTTCAGGTAGAGGCCTGCAAAACGATTTTTGTCAAACTTGTGTTTTCACAGGAATACCTATAACATATGTGTTCATTAACAGTGAGACGTCTTGTCCTATACGGAAATAAAGTTTTGAAAAAGGGTATTCCTGGTAAAAATCGTACTCACATCCTTTAAAACATATTTAAGACCGTTAGTCATTTTTGGTTTATGCCGTATGCATGATGATGATGGGTGGAATGAAGAAAGTGGGAGGAAATGGGAGAACCACGGAAAAACCCACGCACACGGTGTTTGTCCACCACAAAACCCAAATGGCAAGAGCCGAGGACCCCACGCGCCAGATGATAGCGCTCTACCACTGAGCCACCGCGGTCCTAGTCATTTTCGAAATTTGATCCTCACATCTTCAATAGGGGCAACATATCGATGTCAAAATTGGTCCATTTTTTTTAATCAAGACCTTCCAAACGATGTACAGGAAATAAATACATTCCCAGCTCAACT
This sequence comes from Lepisma saccharinum, assembly GCA_022664845.1. Classification (NCBI taxonomy): domain Eukaryota; kingdom Metazoa; phylum Arthropoda; class Insecta; order Zygentoma; family Lepismatidae; genus Lepisma; species Lepisma saccharinum. The sequence continues at coordinate 4,031 of JAGDQP010071333.1, read as the reverse complement.
CAGCGCTTGTCGGCTCGAGTTCCCGGTTGATTCGCCTATCCCCGCCCGCCAAGCAGTCTGTGGTTCTTCGGTGACTTTAGATAGCAAGACAAGTTCTAATTTAAAATATATTAATTCACATATTTGAACACGAGGACATGTCGGACGTATTGAAAAACCAATATTTTGTTAGTATATGTAAAATTCGTGAAAAGAAATTCAAAATATTTTCACCAATAAATCATGAGGCGCTAAATCACGGAAAAGCCACGGGCCGACAGGAGGGCGGGAGCGTTGCCAAACGCATTCCCTGTATTACTCGACCCCTATTACAATTTTAAATTTTATAGTTACTCCCACCCATCTACCCCCATCCCTCGGGGGTAGTGGTGGATTTTTTTAGGCAAAAATAATAGCTACTCAAAATAATGGAATACGTGTTCCAACATTTTTTTCATATTTCCATTCCTTCTGGAGATACACGGATGGTGACAGACTTTATGAATACCCTGTACAATAACGAGACAAATTATTTATGCTGAAATTCGTTTATAAATTATCAAACATGCAATTTAAAGATTGTTATGACTTTAACTTTTATACAATGGTCAATATTTAAAAGAGGCCAACAACCAAATTTTACCCGCTATATTCGGAGATGGTGGTTTCAGTTTGTGATAATAAATTTTATTTATGCTTGTTTAAAAGTTAAGGTCTTAACGGTGTAGACCATCTCCGCCATCTTGGTACGCACGTTCCATTGATTTACATGGAAATCGTTCTACTCGTCTTATATCTCTCAGGAGCGTATTTTTTAGCTTTTGTTTTCGCCTAGGTTTCTCGTCATGTTATCTTGGACTCGTGCTATTTTGTAGAAATGCAATATTTTACACACGAACAGTGTAATTTGTGATTTATATAGCAAACTATTAATAATACATGATACTTATATATTTGAAGAAATTTCACGAACCGAAACTATACAAGAGTCAAAATAACCACCAAGACAAATTCGTGAAAGCGGAACTGAATATTCTATTTCTGACAGGCATAAAATGAGTAAAATAATTCCCATGTAAATCAATGGAAAAAGCGTACCAAGATGGCGGGGATGGTCTACACCGTTAAGAGATGCTCATACAAAAATAATAATAGAACATTATTGTAGAAAACTTTACAGTGTAGAATTTTCATGGAGAACAGTTTTCATGAGGAGAATGCTATTGTTTACGTAAAAATTTGAAAGAACGGAATTTCATCCGCCATTTTCCAAAATAGATTCTGTCTCATAAATTTTATTTTTCCATTTTTCACAATAGGACGTGCTCTCGGGGAAAAATTGAATAAAATATTTTTTTGTAGAGAACATTATGTTCTATAATTTTCATGATGAATACTTTCCACGTACCTTTACGAGAAAATTCAAAAATAAAATTAACATTTACATTAATCATCGTAAATCAATCATTCGTTGACACGTGTCCATTCTAGACAGAAACACTTCCAAAACTGATAACAAGGATCGTTCGTTATGTTGCGTGTTCTATTCTTTTTAAATATATATATATCTTAGAATAATGAATAGTAAATTAAATTGGACACGATGTTCCCTGGCATAAAAAAAAATACCAGAGTGAGCCCTGCCGTGCCCTTGCACCACGGTCCTGCATCCTCTTGCAACATACTCCGTTTATCCTCAGATAAATAACGAAAGGCTAAAACTACGGAAAATGTAAAAAATTTAAGTTCTGATCTTCCTCGAACGTAGTGACGGACCCAGAAAGGACGCGGGTAGCGCGCGCCATCTCCTCCAGAGAAAATATTTTATACCATTATTTCAAAAAATTGCGCAAGAGAATGCTTACATTTGTTTCTAGACAAGTCTAATTTATTTAGAAATAGCAAATTTTGGAGATACCTGTTTCATATTCCGCGATAAAACGTAGCAATATGAGGCAGAAACATGATAAATTTATTCTAAAAAAACAACATATTTAGTGGGGAAATCCCCCCCCCCCGCCTCACGGAAATCCTGGATTCGCCCCTGTTCAAACGAGACAATAAAATCAACTGGTAAGACTAGGTGAAAATATTTTTTCACTTTTTTTTCATACAAAATACCTTTACGTACGGTCGTAGGAAAATATTTTCAATTTACATAGGTGAAATTAACTTGCACGGCAACTGACATGAAGAGAAAAAATATTTCAATGGGTTATGTTATGAACTGCAGTATAAACACCTTGAGCTTCGGCAACAATGTACACGCGTTACCTCATATGCAATGACCTTGAAATGCACCACCTCATCGTTTTTTCTTTCCTTGAAACAGTATTGAAAGAATAAAATTTTGCAACAATGTTCGCGTAGGCGAGAAAGAGATACAAAACAAAAATAAAATGGAATTTAAAAATGATAAGGCGTTTCTTAGTATGAATGAAAAATAGCAGGGGCTCAGGCTTCAGAAGCTGGCATCCTATTTGAATGGCCAATGAGTGTTTGAGCTAGTCTCGTCTCGAGACCTTTCAAACGACACTTCAACCACCTTCGTAGCCCTAGTAGGGCCGCGGTGACTCAGTGGCAGAGCGTTCACATCGTTGCTTGGTGTCATCGGCTCGATCCCAGCTCATGCCATGTGGGTTTTAGTCATCAGAAACAGCGAAACAATACTAATTCTGGGATGTTTCAAACCTACTTTGAGATATTATATACGCAACAGTTTCCTTTGTCGCATCGCTGATTTGATTTATTATCCTTATGATATTAAAATATTGGATCTTACTAATGTTCATGTGTGTTCTCACATGATTTTAGTATAGTAGGAACATCTTTACTTAGAAGCCTACACTTCTTCCACGCTGCGGGAATGGGGATTAAATATAACAAAGAATTCTTGGGGTAAGGTTAAGCTCCACTCAAGGATTCCGCCAAGATTTTCAGTTTGTGTGTGTGTGAGTCCATTTTTTACCGTAAAAATTCAGCGGAGGGTCTGGTGGCATCACTGCCTCCACTCTGCAATAACCTAACAGCTTAACCTGATTATTCATTTGCTAGGTTCAGTTAGGCGTTCTGATAGCCTTTATGTTTTTGCATCAAGGGAGGGTTATTCGGATAATGTAGTCAATAATCCCGAAAGAAACAAAATTCATTGTTGGCTAAATTATTCGCATATTGATAAACCTAGGTCGAATTCGGTAGTTTTTTGAAGATGTATTTCGACTTAAAGGATTCTTTTTAACCTCACTCAGATTGCAAAATAACTCTGTTCAATGTCAAGTGAATAACTTGAATTAAGCTCGACCTGAAAGTTTGTATCATACTTTAATAAATATACCTAGTTTCAAACAACTCGTTAAGTTTGCATCAAGTTTTGGAAAGCTAAAATAGAACAAGTATCAAGCTTGAACTAAGTTTACTGTTCGTTAGTTAAATAAGGTTGAATTAAGTTGTTGTGAAAGTAAGTTAGCATCGAACTTGAAGAAAGATACGTAGTTTTAACTCGTCAAGTTTAGAACCAGTTCATGAAAGTTAAAAACCAACTAATATCAAGCCTGACATAGGCACGTTGAATCTCAAATCAATTTAAACAAGCAAAAACCAAGAAAATGTCAAGCGTGTAATCGGTTTGTGTAAATTTGTTATCTGGATAATATAGGCACCGTACGCTCACCATCATTCAAAAAGTTTGAACCGCTCTGGTTGTTGACAAATGAAAGTGAGAGAGAAAAATTAGTCCATGTACAAAGTGGAAATCGAACGCAGGTTTCCTATCTGTTGTAATATTTGTCTAAACTTCATCTAAATAAAATCTATCTCAATTAGAAGAACATGAAAACAAAACAAAGAAAGTAAATCTTAGTTGATTAAATATTTTGTGTGGAGTTTAGCGTTCTATACACTGTAAAAAGTGGAAACACGAAATTGATGAAAGTTACTCCGCTTTATGGAGAAATAAAAGTCGCAAATTAGCGTTTTGTTCTATTTACTCTTAAACGTGGATATAGTGTAAGCCTTTTAGTGGAAAGATTGGTAAAATTAACTCCATTTTAAAG
>JAGDQP010071331.1:0-10646 GCA_022664845.1 Lepisma saccharinum | reverse complement strand
TAGCTGCCAGTTTGTACTGTATGGTCTTTGAATTAAAGGGTAACATTTTCATACGGTCTATTTGATACGTAAAATTCCTGTCCATCTTCCGATTCTTCCACCGTTTTTGAAAGCACTTTCTGTTCGCCTAGAAAGTTGAAATTTGCCATGACAGTTTGTGAAAAAGCTGGATTTGCTGAAGAAAATCCAAAATTTGCGATTAGGCTACCTTCTTTTGTAGATTTTTCGTAATGGCTTCCATGCCGTTCTTCCTGAAAAAAATCAAATGTATGTCGGCACTCGGCACAGGGGAAAAAAACGACGGTGTGTTTCAACACTGCCGAGACTCTCCTGATTATAAGTGTTGACAACTTATTAGAAAATTAATGTTTTGTTCTCAAAGGTTGCTACTCCGTTTAACGTATCGGTACTTGAACTGGCATAAATACTATATTCCTCGCATTACAAGAAGAGAGTGGCATGTCCTACTGTGTCGTACATGGATAGGATTAAAAAAAAAAAAAAAAAAAAACAGGCAGGAAATCAGCTGTCAGTTCAACTACTAGACTATGAAATTTGTGCTTATATATAAGGAAAAAGCGCATTTATGCTAGCCTCACTCGGGCCACAAGGCATGCGGGCTGAATATCTCGCGTCATAGTTTTACGTTCACTTCCTCATGTAAAATGCACGGTACTGTCAAATTAATGGGCTATCTAAAATACAATCCACTAATTAAGCACCTAATATGTATATCACTAATGTCACAAAATTATCTCAATCTAACAATTATGACTGCACCTTCACTCACTGACACAAACATTCAGACTGCCTTTTACCGAATGCAACACAGAGGGTGATTCATCCATATCGTAGTTGCAGGGTCGTGTTCCAGGAAGAGCAAGCTAATTGTGAGTGATAAGAAAAAACAATCAAGACCTAGTGTTTTGTTCCACTTTTCATAAATTTTACAGAATAACATGAACAGCAGAGAAGTTACGAATATTTTGAGGAACCCACCCATCCGAAAGTTCTGCTGATTTTTCTGCAACTTTTGTATCTTTCAAATATATATATATATATAAAAGCCGCATTCAAACCGAGATATTTAGCCGTTCCAGAACCTATAACACTTCTCACCATTAATCTACTTTCCTCCCCTGTAGGGCCCAAGACTTAGATCTTACAATTTTGAGAAGCACATGTTCTGATTTAGTATTTTTCGTAGATATAAAATCTCCAATAAAAGTTGGAGGTTCAAATTTAAAAAAAATCAAAGATGGACCCCACACATTTTGATGGGCTAGCCCATCCGACAGCTCTGTTGATACTCTGTAACTTTCGTCGTTTCCAAGTTTTCAAAACACGCATTCTAACAGATATTTAGCAGTTCTGGAACTTTGACAATCTAGACTCTGATATGATATGACAAACAATAAAGTAAAAATAATTCGAAATCAATACAAACCATCTTGAGTAATTCCTTCCCCTTCCATTAGTACAGAATCAGATAATCTATGGGTAGAGATGCTCTGGCGATAGACAATCCCCAATTCTATATCAAGAAAAGAAAACAGGATGCATAGATAACTAACTATAATTGACTGAGTATTATCTACATAGTTTAAATTATTCACCGTCAACTCACTTGCCCAGTGACATTACATCAGCGTGCTTCTTGCCCGCAGGTTCGTGCACGGGTATACTATATAATACAATAAATAGTACAATAATAACAAAATTGGTATTCACCTATCCGACCAATAAGAAGCAAGCACTTTAAATAGTACATATTGTAATAGGCAGTGGATTAATAGGTCAGTGTGCCAACGCTAACCAAAATAAATAATCTATGTAAACAGTAAGAATTATGAAATGATGCATAATCAGGTTATGAAGCAGACGACGCCGACTCCAAGCGGTGAAGCTTGGAAGTGCGGTAATCACGCCTACCAGATAGGACTATATAAAAGGCCCATCCAGAGCCTACACAATATCACTAATTCACTAGTGGTCACCTCTTCCCCTTTGACTTGGTCTGGAGTCAGAGTCCTACCTTACCCCCGACTTAGTCTGGAGTCGGTACACCCATCCAATCTAACTTGGTCTGGAGTTAGAATCCTCTCTCTACAACTCTATCCACTCCGAAAGAGACCTCGTTGTATAAAGTCGCCACATAAGAGGTGAACCACAGATTATTCATTGCAAGTCCAAGTTGCGGGCCCTCGTTTTAGGAACTGTAAAGTGTTTTGTATATGTCACGTATTTAATGGGACTTTTATAATAAAACTGGTGTCGGATAAAAAAGTCAATAAGTTTCTTTTCTCCATTTATTATATAACCACTATAACATGGATCTCACGTCGGAAGGACTCTACCTAATGTCTATTCGTACTATACGTGCTATCACGTCGTTACGGATAAATGGACTAACAACTTAGACGTTTTATAAGAATAACACAAAGATCATTACGATATTAAGTTAGAAAAACCTTTCTAGTACCCAAAACCAAAATTTATTCAATTTATTTCCAACAATCTATGTTTATTTCCATTATTAAAATTATCAACCATTATCGCATTATACAGTAATAATATAATATATACTCTATTTCAAATTGTAATCAGGAATTTAGTAGTCATTGGGGCTTAATAAAACATTTACAATAATACAAAAAGTAGTATAATAATACCTTACAATTCAAAATCAGAATTTTTATTTGTTTCACTTAATTTCCAAAAAAAAAAAAAAATAGTGTTTCCCTGTTACTAACCCAAGTAAAAATTCAAATTCACATATGATCTAAAAGAATTTGAAACAAAACTTATTTAAAAAAAAAGAATGAGAGGGAATTTAACCATGAATCTCCCCTATCAAAAACATTTACTCCAAAAATAGTAAAACACATCGAAAATACATGAGAATTAACAGAAATTCCATAATTTCTAATTATGTAGATTCTGAAACTCTCATCCAACTACACAAAAGGAGAACGACTAAATAATTAAGTTATAATTATAGCCCAAAAGGAAAGAAAAAAATCTAAAGAAACAGAAATTACAATTCCACATCTATATTCAGTATGAGCACTCTGAACAGCGGCATTCTTCCACCCAAAAGTAATAAGAGATGACACCACCCTTGTCGGCGTTCTTCAAACATCCAAGGAAAGTAGAAAAATCCAAAGCCATCTCTTGTATCTAATATGCTTAAATTAATCTTTTATTAATTCAAGGTAATCATCCTCTCAAAATGATCCACCCTTAAAACTCACACATAATCAAAAATACTCTCCGAAATATCTGAAATTTTAATTATACACAAGTTTTACCCATTAAATACAAAAAAAGTCTAACAATCATTTAAAGACCCTAACACACAACAGGTTCAAAGAAAGTACAGTAGAAAACAAACAAACATATGCGCGCGCATCGGGTAGTTATCCTGACAGGTTTCTCCAGTTTTCTTAATGCCAGGATAGTACCCACAGAATTAAGCATTGGTTACTACCTTCCAAGATCCTATCCATTACCCTCTCCCCGCATGAGCATGAGATCCCTATAGGTCTGAATTAAATTACACACACAAATCTATATATATAGGTAGAAAGATAGATTAACATCAACTGCGCCTTTCTCAAGTTCACTTGGTCCTTCGTGTACACATAGATGTGGATATCTGGCTCAAAAACTATAGATTTGAGACAGGCGTTCACATCAAACCTACCAACAGTATGCAGTATCTCCATTTCAACAGCTCCCATCATACCATACGAAACGCTCTTGTTTTCCTGTCATTCTCTAAACTAGCATACCGCAGACCTCCGAATCTTAACACGATTCTCACCAGTACTGGAACAATCCAGCCCTCTTCCACAAACCTGGCAAGTGTAATAGACCCCGCTGCAGAACCTGTCCTGTTTTTGATCCTAGTTTGACCTTCATACCTCCTGTTACTCACAAGAGGTACTCTTTCCGACACTCCCGCAGTTGTATATCTTCTAACCTCATTTACCTTCTACTCTCTAACCTATGTTCCGCTTTCTACGTTGGCAAACCCAAACTCCTCTAACAATCCGCATCAACAACCATCGCTACTCCTCCAAATCACACGTTCCGCACCTGCCTGAACACAATTCTTATCACGGCTGCACTTTTGACGAAACCTTTCAAGTCAGCATCCTAAAAATCCTGAACCCTGACACACCTGCCACAGTTAGAAACAGATGGGAGCAGACGTACATCTCTATCCTTTCTGCCAACCATGAACCCGGCCTCAACCTCCTGTAACTCCTTGCAGCGAACTTTCTTCTTCTTCTTTCTTTCTTCCGTCTCTGGTTGCCCTTTTATTCTATTTTTCAATATTGTTTCTCTGTTCTCCTTTATCTTAAGTATTTTTCCCTCTCCTCTCTGATTCTTTAGCCTCTTATTCCTTTAGATAGCCCCTTACCTACTAGTAACATTCTTCTCCATTTGGTGTTTTTCTCCGACACATCTAGTAATTTTCCAGCCTCCATAACCTGGCAACACTGTTATCCAGCATCTGTTGGCAACATAGCGTCTTAGCCCAAGTCCCGCACCACTACACTCTGCCATTTTTCTCTTCTACCATGTGAAAACATTTTTGTGAAACGTTACCGCTTTTCTTCTGTGATTGTGAACTTTCTGTACTCCTGTCGCAGCATTCTACCATGTAAGTATCCTTTTTCCTACGTATTTTACTATATATATATATATATATAATGGTAAAACAGGTAGAAAAAACGATACTTACATGGTAGATTGTTGAGACAGCTATACAATAACATCCCAAACACAATAGAAAAGTAGTACGTTTCGCAAAAGCGTTTTCAACTGGTAGGAAAGAAAATGGACAGAGCGGACAAGTGCGGGACTAGTGTTAAGGAAACGCCACACTGTCAACAGAAAGCAGGGTGACATTGCAGCCTAACATTCCGCATCAACACCCATCGCTACTGCTCCAAATCTCAACTTCCGAACCACTCCATATCTGAACACACTTCCTATCACGGCTGCACCTATGACGAAACCTTTCTAGTCAGAATTCTGAAAGTCCTGAACCCTGACTCACCTGCCACAGTAAGAGAGAGATGGGGACATACATCTATATCCTTTCCGCCAATCATTACTCAGGCCTCAACTGCCTGTAACTCCCTGCAGCGCAGTGTCTTATTCTTCCTCCTTTCTCTTCTTTGTTCCGTCCCTGTCGCACTTTTATACAATTTTCTATATTCTCTGTTTGTTCTCCCCTTCATCTTTATTATTATTATTATTTCCTACTCCCCTCTGATTCTGCTTCCCTCTTATTCCTTCAGGAAGCCTCTTACCTGAAAATAGTAACTTTCGCACTTCCTTTTCCATTTGGTGTTTTCTCCGTCCCAACTAGTCATTTTCCTGCCTCCATAACCTGGCCACACTGTCACCTTGCTTTCTGTTGACAATATGGCGTTTCCTTAACACCAGTCCCGCAGCTGTCCGCTCTGTCCACTTTCTCTCCTACCAGCTGAAAACGCTTTTGCGAAACGTACTACTTGTCTAATGTGTTTGTGATGTTATTGTACAGCTGTCTCAAGAATCTACCATGTAAGTATCCTTTTTTTTTCTACCTGTTTTACCATTATATATATATAAAAGCCTCCTGCGTAGACTAGTCAGTAGCGCGCTCGACTGCAGTGCGAGCGGTCCCGGGTTTGATTTCCGGTCGGGGCTCAAAATCTCGGTGACCGTGTTGACCCAGCATCGTGACGACAATTGGGGAGCTGCTGTGAATAAAAGACAGTAGAGCGATCACAGTTGAGAGCTTCGGTTCTCCTCTCTCAACACGTCTGGTCGGCGTGAGAACAGTAGACCAACTCATCCCTCTGGGAAAGACCTCATCCAGTAGTGGATTGAATATGACTGTTAATTATTATATATATAATACATAAGGTATTATATATTTGCAACATAATGGGGGAAATTATAACAGAAAGGATAGGATTTGTACTTACGTAATATCTTGACGAAAATCACGTACTCAAAATTCAACACAGAACACTATAAATTCACCTATAATTTCTGGGTTCTCCGTCGTCAATAGCAGATAATTAAGAAGTTAATTTAGCACATGTTCATAGTATAAATGGATAGAAAAATAAGATGGCGGACATCCACACCAAAAACAATTGACGACGTTCTGCGTGTACGCAAGCACAGATGGGAAACGGGTTTTGAAAATGGTGTTTTGTACAGAAAATTGAGCAGGGTACAATAAAAAAATAAAAACTGGGACTCTGTAAGGAAAATGTAGTTAGGAAAGCGGAATACAGTATAGAAAACGCACCCTGAGAAAAGTAGGACATAGTATAGAAAACGTACTCCGAAAAAGGGGTATGTAGTATAGAAAACGTACCCCGAAAAAAGTGGGATATGGTATCGTAGGAATCTCAATGAAAAGGTAGTAAGTTACTAAGTCAATCACAAAAAGTGAGTCAGTATAGAAAACGAAAAAAATAAAAACGGGTAAATCGGAGTGTGGGTGTAGACGTGGAGAGAAGAAGGAAAAAAGTTACTTTAGATTTAGACCAGATTTCAGTTTGGCATTCAAGCCCTGAATGAAAGCTCCTTCCCAGAGACGACGTGTGGATGTGTTAGTGGTGGGTGATAGGGTATGGATTATAGCTATACGGAAATTGTCATCGAAGTCAGTGTTGTGTAATTGCGTGTGTGTAGACACTGGCGAATCGGGTCTGTTGGTGACGGAGAAGTGGCGGTGATTATTGACACGGAGATTTAAGAAACCATCCATTTTCCCCACATAGAATTCCGGGCAGTGTGTGCAGGTTAGGATATATATGACGTTTAAGGTTTGACGTGTTCCTTTGGGATATAGAGTGAAGTTGCCATTGGCTGTGTTGATAGAGATAGGATAGAATAGAAATTTATTCGTCTGTGTAGTACATGCAGGTCCATAACCTGTGATACATAAGACTCGTCAAACGAGGCATATCTAATTAATAATAAAAAATGTACAATTAACTTGACTTTAAGTTATTACGTAAGTCGTCACTCCATTAATCATTTGAGTGACGTAATAACCCTTATTACGTAATATACGTAGTAACAGTATAGTAACTCTTATTTACCAATAAATTGAAAACTCAGATTTAAATTTATTTATATTTTCAATACTCTTTAGGTAGATATCAATTGTATCTGTACCTACAGAGGCTTGATGTGCAGAAAAAATCGGAAGTTGCCTCCATTTCAACTTTGGACTCTTTAGGTAATTCGGTAGTTTATTGTACAATCTTTTACAAAAGGAGTAACACTAGAATAAGTAGTAGCAAAATAGTTTTCTTTCTGGGAAAATGTTTCTGTTTTGCCTGGTATGGTAATTGTGTATAAGTAAATAAGTGATTATTTTTCTTTGTAAATATTACGCTTTTATAAATATATAGGCATGGAACTGTTAGAATCTTTTGAGACATAAACACATCGTTACATGCTGACCTAGGACTCATGTTAAAAAGATGGAGATAGAAGGAGACGTAATAAGGATGGAACAAGTTTTACATCTAGCGCTGTTACATTTGTGGGCGGGAACTGAAGGCAAATCTGACTAAGTGTTAGTGTGGACCAGGATGTTTCTAAGATTGGGAGGAAGCTGAAAAACTAATCTCGGTTTGGTGGGAAAGACAGATCTGGTATCGGTGTCAGATTGGAGTATACGGAAGTGGCAATACAGAATGTGTTTAACCAAAGTGATTACTAATGATGTGGACTCTTGGTGAGGTGAGCTTCGAAACGTTTCTAAAACAGCTGAACCAGTTCATTTAGTCCTTCTCAAAACACAATTCACATTGCTTGATGTAGACATCACTTTGGTAAACAACACCATTACCACTTCCGTTCATATAAAACCAACCAACCACATGCAATATTTACATTATTCAAGTTTCCATCCTTACCACACCAAGAAAGCTATACCCTTCTCCCTGGCCCTCAGAAGACAACGCCTGAATTCCACCACCTCCAAAACCGAAACTACAACTAACGCCTCCAGGAGGCTCTAGTTAACCGAACTTACCCACTTAACCTCGTAACCAAACAAATTCGACGTGCAGCCACACACACACACCACCTGTTCCTACTTCCAACACCAACCCGAATCCTTCGTCCTTAATCACACAATTTTTTCCTAAACTTACCAAGATCAAACAAATTCTGCATTCTCACTTCCATATACTCCAATCTGACCCCGATACCAGATCAGTTTTTTCCAATAAGCCTAGATCAGTTTATCAGCATCCTCCCAATCTTAAAAAAACATCTTCGTCCACACTAGCGCTTCATCCCATTGCCTTCAGTTCACGACCACAAATGTAACAATACTGGATATAAAACTCGCCCCATCCTTATTATGTCTGCATCTATCTCTATCAACATAGCCAATGGCAACTTTACTGTACGTCCCTAAGAAATATATCAAACCTTAAACGTCATATATATCCTAATCAGCACAGTCTGCCCGGCATTCTATGTGAGGGAAACGGGTGGTCCTTTAGACCTCCCTGTCAATAATCACAGTCACTTTTCCGTCACCAACAGACCCGATTCGCCAGTGTCCACACACACGCAGTTGCCCAACAATGACTTCGATGACAATTTCCGTATAGCTATAATCCATACCCTATCACCCGCCACTAACACATCCACACGTTGTCTCTGGGAAAGAGTTTTCATTCAGGGCTTGAATGCTAAACTGAAACCTGGCCTAAACCTGCAGTAACTTTTTTCCTTCTTCTCTCCTCGTCTACACCCACACTTCCAATTCACCCCTGCTTTTTTTTTTTTTTCATTTTCTTATACTGACTCCCACTGTTTGTGATTGACTCAGCAACCTACTCCTTTTCTATACTGTGTCCCACTTTCTCTTACTGTGACTTCTATACTGCATTCCACTTTCCTAACTACTTTTCCCTTACAGAGTCCCAGTTTTCATTTTTTTAATTGTACCCAGCTCAATTTTCAACATAAAACACCATTTCCAAAACCTGTCTCCATCAGTACTTGAGCACGCGCAGAACGTCGTCAATTGTTTTTGGTGTGGATGTGCGCCTTCTTGTTTTTCTATCCATTTAAACTGTGAACATATGCTATGTGAAGTTCTTTATTATCTACTACTGACGACGGAGAACCCGAAAATTATAGGTGACTTTATAGTGTTGTGCGTTTAATTGTGTACGTGACTTTCGTATATGTCTGAGGCATCAGGCTAGGAACACCAGGGTTCCGGGTTCGAATTCCGATTGGGGCATCGATGTTTGTAGATTTTAGAAACTTAACAGCTCGAGACGGGACGTCATTAATTTCTAAAATAACCCAAAATACAAAGTTTACTAAAGGCTTTTTATCTTAATGTGGACAGCTAATACCTTTTCTTCCTCAGGCACATAACAAAAATATTTTGTTCTCACGATCCCATCATCGTGACAAATTACAATTTTCATGATAGGTGTAGGGAGGTATGAACAACATATAAGAATTTTAAAAAAAATCGAGATGTCAGATTTTGAGAAAATCGTTTTTTTTTTTTTTTTTTTAATTTTCGGGCTATAAAATTTTGTGCCACCCTGTTGAGTATAATATCAAATGCAAGATTGTTATAAGAGCTCTAAAGTGAGCCCTCTACGAGCTCTCTAGTACCAACCATTGCTGAGTAATAGGTAATTTTGTAAACCAAAAACACGGAACTTTTGAAATTTCATAAAACAAAGTAAAAAAAATCTGAAAAAAAAATTCTCAACAGATACTAGCAATAAACCAAAAATCATAGAAATCTGAGAGGGTGCTGTAGAAAAGGTGTGTTGAGTTGACATGGACTGACTCATGTATATGAAACCTTCCAACTTCGTTTATCTCCTACTCTATAACCTATGTTACGCTTTCTACGTTGGCGAAACTCAAACTCCTTTAACATTCCGCATCAACAACCATCGCCACTCCACCAAATCTCAACTTCCACACCTCCCCATACCCGAACACACTTCTTACCACTGTTGCACCTTTAACGAAACCTTTCAAGTCAGAATCCTGAAAGTCCTGAACTCTGACTCACCTGCCACAGTAAGAAAGAGATGGGAGCAGGCGTACATCTCCATCCTTTCTGCCAACCATGAACCCGGCCTCAACTGCCTGTAACTCCTTGCAACGCAGTGCCGTTTTCTTCTTCCTTTCTCTTCCTTCTTCCGTCTCTAGTTCCAATTTTATTTTATTCTACTATATTGTTTCTTTGTTCACCCCTTCATCTTCATCATTATTGTTATTTTTATTATCCCCCCTCCCCTCCGATTCTTTACTCTCTTATTTCTTCAGAAAGCCCCTTACCTGCTGCTAGTAACCTTTGCACTTTCTTCTCCACTTGGTGTTTTCTCCGACCCATCTAGTCATTTTCCCGCCTCCATAACTTGGCCACACTGTCACTCAGGAACATTGGCAATATGGCGTTTCCTTAACACCAACCCCGCACCTGTCCGCTCTTTCCATTTTCCTTCCTACCAGTTGAAAACGCAATTGCGAAACATACTAATTTTCTAGTGTTTGTGAAGTTCGTGTGCTCCTGTCTCAAGATTTCACTATGTAAATATCCTTTTTTTTCTACCTTG
>JAGDQP010071330.1:0-10646 GCA_022664845.1 Lepisma saccharinum | reverse complement strand
TACTTGGGATACTTAAATAATAGAGACCATACACAGCTGTGTACAAAAGTATTGTCGCTTGTCTTTAAAGAATATTTCCCAAATTCGCGAAGCCATTCCTCTGCTAACGAGGATTAAAATTAGGATTTGTCAGTTCGATTGTGTTACAAAAATATAACTTTCTGAGATACAGTGAGGGAACTATAAAACTTCGGAGATTTTTAGGCTTAGAATTTTTTGTCGAGGAAAATTAAATATCGTCCCTTTCCGGCATTAATGCAGTAAACGACATTTTGAAAATTTTACAGGAGAGCTGAAAAACTGATTATTTTTTGATGATTTTTATTTGCTCCTAACACGAAGAGAACTTGGTCAGTTTTTCCGTTTCATTTAAAACCTTTATACCGTAAAAACAAACGACTAAATGCTACATACGACATTCGTGCCCTTAATAAGTCCAATTACACCCGAGTAGGCGACATAGCTATCTCGGCAACGGCAGATGATAGAAACACGGCGATTAGACCATTCGATGCGCCTTAAAATTCTGAGCCGGAAACGGCAAAAAAGTCAATTTCGAAAAAAATGTCGCTTACTGCTTTAATGCCGGAAAGGGACGATATATGTGTATTTTTTTTGCAAATATTGCCATAATTTAGCAACACATCATGACAATATTTTCATCAAGAGTGCTTCATGTGATTTGTTCATATTTATAACACACCACTAATATGAAGTTGATATTGAAATACGAAAAATAGGTTCATTGTTTTTATTTCAGTTTTAATTATTCACCTCATGGATATGCATTTTTGAAGTTCATACACATTTTGAGCAACTTATTCATCAACCGATTCAGTAATATTCTCATACAACATTGCTTTCTCAGACGTTCTGGCAACATTTAAAATACAGTTGAATGTCAGTCTTACGTGCAGATAGTGATAAGCAAATGCTTTAAACGCAATCTTACATTTACATTCATTTATAGGTACACAAAATTGTACAAGTGTATGCTCCAACAACGTCACATCCGGAGGAGGAAATTAAAGACCTATACGAGGAGATACAGAAGATTGTGGATAGTAGCAAATCGCATAACAAAATTGTAATGGGAGACTTCAGTGCGAAAGTAGGAACTAAGCAGAGCAGTGACACGAAAGTGGGAAACTTTGGATGTGGCAAAAGAAACAAGAGAGGAGAGTAGTTAGTGGAATTCTCAGAAGCCAACAGACTGTTCATTTCCAATACATGTCTGTTCTGGACAGTTTAAAAATCTCGAGTGATCATAGGATGGTGAGATGTAAGCTGAAACTAAATACTAGACTTGAGAGAAAGAAGCTTATCAGAGGAAAACCGTTACTTCTAGATCTGGAAAATTAGGGAAAAACAGAGACACATTCGAGATAGAACTAAGCAACAGATTCAGCGCCTTGGAAGAGTTAGAGGATGAAGAAGACATCAATAACAGATATAAAATACTGACTGAGGTAGTAAGAGAAACAGCCAAGGAAATAGCAGGCATCAAAAGGAGAAAAAAGAGAGCAAAATCTCAGAAGAAACTAAACTCTTGATGAAGAAAAGAAGGGAAATGAAAGAAGAAAAAATTACATAAAGAGGATTGAGTACATAGGACTAAATAAAACAAGGAAGAATAAATAAAAGGAAGAAAATAAGAGAGGATGTACGAAGATACAACGAAATCTTGTTAGAAATACAATCGAGGAAAACACGATTCTGAAGAAAACCAAACAGCGCAGCAACTGGTGATAGGGAAAAGACAAATAATTGCAGTTAAGAGACCAGACGGGACCGTAACACGAAATAAGGAGGAAATTCTAAACATATTTGAAAATTTCTGCAGAGAATTGTACTACTCCCAAGAAGAACTAGGAAATTAAAATTCAGAAGAAAATGATGTAGAAGTCCCAGACATTTTGAAAGAAGTGGATAAAGTACTTCGAGGGGTGAAGAACAGAAAATCACCAGAAGAAGATGGACTCACAGCAGAGATGTTTAAATGGGGAGGTGAAAAGATGGAAGAGGAACTTGCTAAATTATTCTCGATGTGCCTGAGGAATAGAGAAATACCGTCAAGTTGGAATAATGCTGTTATTATTTTGTTATACAAGAAAGGGGGACAAAGAACACTTCGAAAACTACAGAGCAATTAGTTTACTGTCAGCTCTATACAAAATGTTCACCAAAGTCTTGAACGAAATTTGATTTTAACCAGGGAAGGGAACATGCCGGATTTCGGCGTGGATATAGCACAATGGACCACGTACAAACATTGAATGAAGTTATGGAAAGAACTAATGAATATAAACTTCCACTGTGTCTGGGGCTCATATATTTTGAAAAAGCTTTCGATTCGATCTCCTCACTTCAATATCAAGGCATCGAAAGCGCATACACCAAGTTACTGCGAAACATTTACTCGACTGCTACATCTGTTGTTAGACTATATCAAGAAAGTGAAAAATTTAAAATTTTAAAAGGGGTAAGACAAGGCGATTTAATTTCTCCAAAATTGTTTTCTGCGGTCGTGAAGAGAGCGTTCCAAAATTTAAACTGGGATGAAGTTGGAATTAAAAGTAATGGCGAATATCTTTATCACCTACGATTCGCTGATGATATAGTCCTGTTTGCTTCTAGTGAGGAAGAACTACAAACCAGAATTTAAGAACTGAATAATGAGTGTTCGAAAATAGGCCTTAAATGAAAACAAAAGTAATGTTCAGTCAACATGCTGCAAAGAAGGAAATAAAGATTAACGGAGAGACAATAGACATAGTTGATGAGTATGTTTACCTAGGCCAGCTCAAAACATCGAATGCCAAGTTGTCGGATGAAATAAATAGAAGATGTAAAATGGCGTGGAGTTCGTTCTAAAGACTACACTTTATTTTCAAAAGCAAACTACCAATGTGTCGGAAGCGTAAACATTATAATCAATGTGTCTTACCTGTGATGATGTACGGCTGTGAAACAAAACAAGCCAAAGATTAAGAGTCACACAAAGAGCAATGGAGAGATGCATGCTAGGAATAACGCGGTGGGACAGGAAGACATGAATTTATTCGCCCACAAACAAAGGTAGAAGATGTAATCAAGACTACGAAGAAGATAAAGTGAAGATGGGCAGGTCACATAACTAGACGAACAGATGGAAGATGGACGACAAATATACTACATTGGATTAATAGAAAAAAGAAGCGACCGAGACGGCGTCCAAATGCAAGATGGGTAGATGAAATCAAGCGTTTTTCAGGAGCTACATGGATGAGGATAGCAGCAGACCGAGGTATGTGGAAAGAAAGGGGGGGGGAGGCCTTCATCCAGGAATGGATAGAAAACTGCTGAATATGATGATGATGATAGGTACACAAATACGTAAACTGTACAAGTAATAATTAACATACAGCTTGCATATTGAAATATTTCTTTGCGCCAGAAGCTCAAAGGCAGTGTTAAAAAAGTTCTCTAAAATTTGGTGGCCAATGAGGCCATGTAAATAAAAAAAATGAGAGTCCTCCCTCTACACTTTTCCTATCTGCCTAGTATGGTTTTCAAACCAGAACGTCGAAATTAGGATAATTTAGACCTAATAACTGGTGGCCAAAATTGGCCACCAGTTGTGACTCCAGGTGGCCAAATCTAATGATTAGTGGCCCTGGCGCGCCAATTTTGCATATTTTTTAATCACTGCTCCTAGGTTAAGGAACGAAAAGCTTTTACATATTTCAACATTACAGAGGATAAAACTTTAAGGCGACTCCTGGGTTATGGATCGGCACTGGAGAAAAGGCGTGGCTTCTAATCTTTTCGACGTTGCTCATTATTATTGATAGAGTTTGCAGTAGTACTTGAATTTATTGTCTTGGTTTTCAAGACCTTTGGGAACCTTTAAATTTAAATAATGCTACTACTATTGCTTTCTGAGGACTCAAATTGTAAACTTTGTACTTACTTCTTTCTGTATTTCTCGTTTAGGTACTCAGTTAAGATGGTGCTTGAAAGTAATTTTCAGACTTCAATCTTTACTCTTTTTCTCTCTCTCTCTCTCTCTAATTTTCCCTCTTTCCGGGAATTCTAGCGCGTCAAGACTATGTGTTAGTTTGAAGATCCCTTTCATCTTCTTTGTACCCGAACCGAGTCATAATGTTCGAGACAAAGGCACCTGGTCAAAGGTTATTCACTGGAAACATCATTTTATTACTTAATCTGGGTATTTAGTTACGATTGAAAGTGACATTTTATTAATAGTTTTTAAAAGTCCTTTGCTGGGAAGCAGACAAACCCTGGATTGAGGTCTTTGGTCTCAAGGCTACTGCTGGAGTGGTGTTTTGAAGCCTTATCTTCCTTTTTCTTGTCTCACACGCAGAGAAAATAAAAGTTATTGACAAAGTCGGGTTGTAGTCGCACATACTGTACATTCAGAAGATAAATATATTCTGGAAACATAGCATTATTATTGTTAATAATTTATTTATCTTACATCTGAGAGTCAGGCAGACAGCTATAGGCTATGCTCACACATGTATAAGATATGACATATGATCGGTTTAGACATAGTTGCCTGTCTGCCATAAACATAAGTTGAGAACTAAATGTTATATTTTGCATAATACGTTTTTCCGTGAGTATACAGCTCGTTGTTCTTGCTTTAATTTCTGTGCTATAGTGGTTTGAAATTTGATTCCGTCACAGAGCGTGAGTTTCTGAACGCAACTTGCATTTAGAGGGCTTGGGGAGAAAGTAACCAGGGGTTCATCCCGCCATTTGGTTTGTAGGAATAAGAAGAAGGAGAGAGGAAAAAAAAAGGAGAAAACCCAGTCAAGGGGAACGTTAGTAGGATTCGAATCCATTTATCGTCTCCAGAGTTGTTTCGTAGACAGGATCTAAGCCAGTATATTACTCACCGTCTTCGTCTTCTGTATGGTAACTATCCAACAATGGAAGGGAAATCTTCAGTCGAATTTGTACCATTGATGCTTGAGTTTTCATTATGTTATCGAATGTTGAAAATAGGTTGAAAGTTGGCTGAGTTTGGATTTTTGGCACTTTGGTATTTGACACTAGTGGTGGTGGGCGAAAATACCGTCTTCGTGTTTGAGATTCATGTTGGAACATGAAGATAATGTTTCTAGGGAAACCACAAGAAGAGAGAGTACTGAGCGTAATCTGGAATTTTAAAGTTAATTTTTGTTTTAGAAATACTATTTCCTAAGTGGGTTCACTGATTTTTATCCGAACTTTAGAAACACACTAGTTTTATCATGGAGTCAAAGCTTTGTCGTGCTAAATTTGTGGCAAAACCTTCAATGCATGTTCATATAATAAGTGCTAGCGTAATTCGCCCATTTCTACAGCCTATTTTCCTTCTATTTTGTCTGTGTCACGTTACGTGAATACTGCTGTTCATTTCTCTGTCATTTCTCAGACATGACGGCCTGCAGCCTTAAGGCAGATGTGTAAAGTTTCAGCAGTATAAGTAAAAGCGTCACAGCAAGTGAAATCGATACTTTGAGTATTACAATATTTAGGAGGTACATAATGATTGGACTCCGTAAATACTCTAAATGGGTCCAAACCTGTTGCTTCCTAACCAAAATAAATAAATCACGGATATAGTTACGCTCTTTTAAAAACTACACGTTGTACCAGCCTGGAAAACCTGGAATACTCAGGGAATTTTGTAAATCTGAAAAACTCAGTGAAATCTATAATTTATGAGGGAAACTCAGGGAAATTTCTGAGGTGGACCTGTCCACAGTTGGTAAGAGCGGAGGCGGAGGTCGTGGGTTCGATTCCCACTGTTGTTCGGATTTTTTTTCAGTGTGTTAAAATCCTCTATATTAAAGGAATTATCTTTGTATTTCACTTGTGAGATTCCAATAATGTACAAGATGTTTGGACTGGGTGGTGGTGGAATTAAAAAAAAAAAAATGCCATAGCGTATTATTTACATGTTCCACTATACTAAGAACTCAGGGAATTTCGAGTCTCAAAATTAGTAGACACCATGGTAACCAGTATTTCTGTACATTTTTCAATATGTTTCCGTAGACAGAATCTTTGTGTATAGGAAAGAAATACCGCGTGAGTATATCCTAAGTTTGAATGCGTTTTGCATACAAAATGCTTGCTGCTTTTACATACGCTATCGAAATATAGATTACAGTATTAAACGCAAAGAAAAGCGTTGTTGAATTATTGGCATTTATTGAACAAAAGGGGAGTAAAACATATTTATGCAATTATACAGAAAGGGGAAAGCTGCAGAATAGGAGCGAAACTTCAGAAATCATCCCAAAAATGATCTAAAAGCGGAGAAAGGATCAATAAATCTTAAAACACTGAAGAATACATAATAAAATAAAAAAATGCTTCAGTTTTACTTGAAATTATAATCTGACTCGATCAGCGACTGTCAGAAAGGTGACTACATTTCATCAAGTTTCTAGCCCTAACCATGACACACACCTAGCCTTATCCAGAGACTGTCAAGTGACAAACCACCTCCGTACAAAACCAATCGTCATTAACTTTGGGCACCCAATAGATTGTAGCTACTAGGTGAGACACAGAGGTGTTTATCAAGAGGACATTCTCGTTATTTCCAGCACAAACAGGAGCAGGGTGGTTAGCAGCATTGTAAGAGAAACTCTTGGGGTTTATTGTAGCGCACATTTATTCTGTGGGCGCAGTTCTAGTTTAGCCTAGCTTTTACCCTTTGGAATGAGGACGTGCCTACGTACCTCCCATTTTCCTAGAGGAACACGTATCCTGTAGTGAGGCGTTGGATGAATGAGAGTTTGATATTCCTGTGCAAAAGAAACACAGGTGGTGACTTGCCGCTGGAAGTTGTATGTGCAGTTTCCGAAGTCTCATAATGCGTGAAAGTGGTTCCGAAAAGTCTTCTTGGAACAAACATCTCAGATAAACTGGAAAGTGTCTGTCTGAGTGATGGTTTATATTACGTCTTCGACAGGAAGACTTGAAATGAGCATTTCATCCGCACGCTATTCTGTCACCACTGGAATTTGATCCAAACGTACCGTTCCGTTAATGTTTTTGTTTTGATTTGATTTGGCGGCTGAGATGGTTCGCTAAAACCAGTACTGCAGATTCGATCTGAAGTAATTTATTTCTGTTCAATGTGTTTTGTTTTTGTATTTAATTTGTAAGGCCTTTAGGCAATGGCAGAACACCGAGAAAACCTACTGCATATAGTGTTTGTCTACCACTAAGCTCACATGGGACGAGCAGGGATCGAACCAACGATCCCAAGCACCAGATGTGAGCGCTCTGCCATTGAGATGCCGCGGCCCCTATTAGGTTTTTGGTATTTGTGGTACAGGTAAGATGTTTGTTGAAAGCCTCACAACCACGTCAAGGTCTCTTACCTTCTGTGCGGGCCTCTAGTGTTTTTAAAGTTGGTAGAGGGACGTAAGATCGTTTGTACCGTACGATCTTACGCCGGAGAACCAACTCACACAGCATTTGGTCGACTGTGTGTACGCGGTTAGTATTCCCGAATGTGTGTATGTGTTTTCTCGTTACTGTAGAAGTTAACAGATGCTTCACTAAACCTGACTTGGCAGATCCCTTGCTATTCTTCAGCAAGCCATTTGTTTATTTACTTGCGTCGGACGCACGAGAATTGTGTGTGTATATGAGTGTACATATTTTTAGAATATTGCAAAATGTAGTCATAGATTCAGTGGTTATTGTTAGTAAAAATGTTGCGTTTGTTGTCCTTCGTTGCACGGTTAGTACATTGACTCTTGACGATTGTTAGCTCAGCTTATTGTGCAGTACAACAATGCAGTTTGTTTGAACTGAAAGCTCTTTATTTTTTTAAAGATGCTGACAAGGCTATACACTTAACTTTATTGTTAAAAGACACAGCAAGCGTTACAATTTCAATGTTCCAACATCTTCCTCAGACTAAACACTAATTAACACTCTGGTGTATAGCCCTGGGAACCTGTTTTAATTAAATTAAGTATGGATACAAGAGCTCAATATAATTTTTATGGCGTCAGTATGTTAAATGCCGAAAAGCAGAGACGTCATTTATATTAGCTAAGTCTGTATCATCTGTATGTAGACAGTGTTCCGAAGAATATACGGGGTATGAACTAGACGTGGCAAGCTACTTTCTATACCAGGAGCAATGTATGAGTGGTCGCGTCACGGGGCGTCATCAGAAATAATGAATATAACTAGTATATCAGTCAGTCTGCGGTCGAAACCAATAGCTAAAGTCATAACACATATGATTTAATATAGCTTATATTTTTCCACAGACCGCACAAAATAACATGCGGCCCGCGGACCAGCTGTTGCCTGCTCTAAATTATTCAAGGGTTATTGTTTGAATACATCTACCATCCAGTGTGGTTATCTCTGTGTTTGGAAAATTTCTGACGGTCATTAGAACTGAACTCTGTGATATCATGACTTTGTCCTTCTATACAAGCAAGTTGTCGGAGGTTGTGACCGAAAATTTTTGCTCAAACCTATCCAGAGTTTACAAGTTCATGATTATTATTTATTATTTTTCGTAAATGGAAGTTGAAATTAATCACTATTATACCATCTGCTCTGTTTCGTTCAAACAGCAGTAGAAAATATTAATGTTCTTTTTTTTTTTTAAAGTTTAAGCAAAGTAAGGGATGTTACAAGGTCTTAAGATGGAATAAACTGCTTAACCGCACTGACTATTGTTATTTGTAATGAAACATCCAACATCTTTTGTTTATCAAACATATTATTTCATTATTTGACTATTTTTTAACTCTTCTGCGTTTAATATTTGTAGCCTACAAAAGCTGAGCCAGTTAATCGCTTGATTAACATAAAATTCCAAATCATGGCTTCTGAGTAATTTTTAACCAATAAGAAGAGAACACGAAGTCAGGATGACTCACAATACGTAGTTTTCGATATTAAATGAAATTAGTCCGCTGTTGAGATTCTATGTTACATTTTTAAAATTTAATTTATGGCCTTTAGGCATCTAAGTCTCAGACCAGGATAGGGGAGGGGAAGGTGTCATCCCAGCATTTGCCGGGTGTGAATTAAGGAAGAAACCTGGAAAAAACTCAGTCAGGGTGGTCGGCCGCTGGGATCGAACCCAGGACCTCCCGAATTCTACGCCAATTCGTTTCAACTCCTGTGATTTAAAGTTTCGAAAATATTGTACTAATTATTCACAAATTTGAAAAAAAAAAAAAAAAGAAGAAAAGAAAAAGGTAAAGTAGGAAAAAATAATATCTGCTACAAATCCAGTCGATATTTGTAGTATATTTTCACGTTCATTTGAAGTTTCGTTTACTTGTGAGCATTTAAGAATAAGAATAAATAAAAAAAAAAACAAAAAAAAACGAAGCAACAGGCCAGTTGTTTCACACACACAATATATATATATATGAGAATACTATGACTACCACAACCTATTATGAAGGCATTCCGAAAGCTTGACGCAGCAGTTGCCACAGTGCTGCCTTACCCCAGTGTACCAGTTAGCGCACTAGGCCCTGTGCACAGATACCACTGAATGATTGTGCAAGAGTGTTTGCAAAGATTGCAAGAAGACAACAATATGCCATCGAGTAATAGGGGGCGTGTAAAGTCAGGGTTGCGTGTGATGTGGCTCAATGTCCGTCCTTCGGTGGTCTCCAGACTGTGGAACACGTTGCAGACAACACAAAAAACCTCGCAGAGGTACTCTGAGGAACGACCGCGTTTAACATCGCCGCTGGTGACTGCTATATTCGTTTGTCTGGTACAAGAAACAGGTCTGTCAAATTAACCCACACGTTCTTGCTGTCCCCTGACAACATGTATCAAGAAGTATGATTCCGGAAGACTACGCGAATAAGCTTACTCAACAGCACAGAAGCATGCGTTTACAGTGGACAAGGGCACCATTAGCAGTGACAATCAGTATTCTTCACTGTTGAGTTTGATTTTTTTAAATTTATGGCCTTCAGGCGTCTCATACAGAGATAGGGGAGAGGGAAAGGATGCCAGAAGGCGTCGGCTAGGGTCTAAGTTATTGAAGGTACCATCTTAGCATTTGCCCGGTATGACAGAGGGCCGGCTGGCGGGATTGAACTCACGACCTCTTGAATACTAAGCCAACGCTCTACCACGGCCGCTCCGTATTTTTCACTGTTGAGTTTCTCTCGACGAAGACTGGTCTGGGGAGAAGCAGGCCACGCTACTAAACGTCCAACATCGTTGAAAGAGAGAGAGATTGGGTGCAGATGTGCTTGTTTGTGGGTGACATCTCTCTCTGAGGAGGCACAGAATTGTCTCTGCTACTACGTGGAACCATGGTAGTTCAGCGAAACACGGATGAGAGCTTGGGTGTCATGTTAGACGTTATATACATGAGAGAAGTGAGGGGTTCATTTTGCAAGACGATAATGCTCTTTCCCACAGAGCACACCTAGTCGTCGATACTTGGAGGAGCACCATACCCGAGGATTGGCGTGTCCAGCA
The DNA here is from genome assembly GCA_022664845.1 of Lepisma saccharinum. NCBI lineage: Eukaryota > Metazoa > Arthropoda > Insecta > Zygentoma > Lepismatidae > Lepisma > Lepisma saccharinum. The sequence goes on along the minus strand of JAGDQP010071330.1, from coordinate 146 downwards.
AGGTCCCTGGACTTTAATCCTATTGAGCAGGTGTTTGGTGCTCTGGATCTACCTGTGACTGGCCTTGTCCGTACTCCACGAAGCATGCAGGATCTTGAAAGGACCGCCAATAGTAAAGTAAATCCAAATACTAATAGAACTGCTTG
>JAGDQP010071329.1:0-10646 GCA_022664845.1 Lepisma saccharinum | reverse complement strand
GAATATTTAGAAATTGTGCTTTATTTCTCAATGCTAGTATTCAAAACTAGATACAAGTTTTACAATACTTGTTCATTCTAAATTTAATACTGTTTATATTGCGAACAAATTTCTCAAAATAATGTTCATAAAAGCTATTTTTATTTACAAGCTGAAGTGCGCGTTTTAAGTGATTTCAACAATATAGTTGAGACAACAATTTTAATTCAAATTTTTAGGCTAGTATTTTCAAGATCATATTTCTTTATGTTGTTAATTGTTTTGAGCTTCAAATGACCTGTTATTAGTTGAAACAAAAATACTATTATGCATGTCTACGGGAACAAAACGTCAGAAGCGTGCAGGTTTTTTGGGGGGGATAAACCGGAAACAGTGAACACATAAACAATTGATTGAGTCTCAGAACTCAGAACGTGGAAAGAGAAAAGGGCGAAATAAGGAGTTTTGTAGAAGAAAAACAAAGGCAGGAGAAGATAAAAGGTTAACGGAAGGAAAGTTTGGATTGGAAGTTGGTGGTAAGAGTATGTCAGTCGTTGACAGATCGGTTTTAGAGACAACACCATTAAGAGCCAACAGAGGCCCAACTTCGTAGAGGAATTCTCAGTATGGAGTCCCACTGAAGTAAGTGATATAGATAGATAGATAGATCACTTCTTAGTTCAAGATGTTCATTATTCCTCTGTATTGCCAGTAATAATCAACTATGATTCACGGACATTAGTACCGCTAGTATTCACATATAGCAATGTTTTGAATAATACATACTGAATAGAAGCTAAACATTATATATTGCGGCAGACATGCCTAAGGAACAACATGTATTTTAACAATCTTTAGAAGTAGATACGATAAAGCAGATATCTTCCTTGTGGTTCATGATTGTGAGAAATACTGAAATCCGTGTATATCATTTAATGCACCATAAAACCCTTATTTAGCCGATCAGAATGAAGTCGACTCTTATCATCTAAAGGAAAACCAGTTTAGAGCTACGTCAAAGCTGATAATGGAGCTCAATCCTACGCATATGACCCTTCAGCTTTTTGGAAGGAAAACATTATCAGGATCTCAAATAGTCTAGTCGTGAACGTAACCATTCAACCCTCATAAGACGAGGTTAATGCTCTTCTAGTTCCCGTCAATTTGTAGGTCGTCCCACAGTTAGAAAGTATAACTGTGCATTCGATTGCAGCTCAAATGCGTAAGAAACACAACCACAGCACACTTTTAAGCCCATCCTATTTCTTTCAAAGAAAAGCAAATGTCAAAAAGACCAATTTATGAGGTAAAAGGTAGCTGTGAATCCAATATTCAAGTTCAACTAGAAATCAAATAACATTTAATATAGAAGCAGAACAGACACTAACAACAGGACTATCAAAACGTTTAAAAGATATGAATTGTAGGTTTGAAGATCTAAAACTATTACACCCAAATGGGATAATACAATAAACTAAACTTATTTCATCATGCCAAAGAATCAAACTCAAATCAAGAAGTAGAAAATACATCAAAGTAACTCATAACAACATTCAACGTAATGTCAAGTAAGGAAGAAAGTAACAGTAGCGTCCACTTAGTAAATCTACAGAAACAAAATAATATGTTGCTACATAAGAATGTAAATCTTAATTTACTTGTAACTACTATAGGTAATTCCTATGATCAAGGCGAATGAGCTATGTACGAGCGATAGCCAATAAAGTATCTACGGACGCAAATCCGAGAGCTGCGTTTTTTATTTGTTCTTACGAAATTGTCATCTGCTTGCCCCAAATCTGCGCCAGTTTTGAGGACCGAGCATGAAACGAACTTTACAACGTTGCCGCATGTATGCTCTGTAGTCTCGTCTGGCTATAATAGATTCCAGCTGAATTCTATTAGTATTTATTAGTTTAAACGAAAGCTTATTGGTTCAGGAAGACTGATTATTATTTTTAAATTTCTCTTGTGTTATTTTTTACGCTCACCTTTCGTGTAACTTGGTAACAATACACCAGAGACAGCGACACTTTCACTTCCACCAGTTAGAAAACACCGAATCAGGGTTGGCAACTCACATGAGCAAAATCCAGCTGACAGGAGTCTAAAAATTCGCTCTTTTCGGTCAAAAAGTGCCAGCATGAGCCACATAAAGAGCAGGAATGGACAAAGGTCCAGAATAATGATAGCAGATCAAGGTTTGGTTGGTTTAGATTAACTTAGGTATAGTCAACTTCGTTATATGTAACTTAAAATGGATGGTCATTATTCTGAATCCTTAGACCCGTACTGTAAGAAAGTAGTCCTTTTCACTTTCTCAGCTCTGTTACCTTTAAGATGGATCCGTAGCCGTGAACCTTTAAATTTCCCGTTAACCTGCAGTCCAGCTTTTCTGCACGCTAGTTGCCAACCCAAAATTCCAGATTTAGCGTGAAAGCGTTAATGTTGACAACATTGCATTGAATTCAATCTGCTGCTCCTTCAACTCACAGAATCAAATACCCAAATAGCACGACTGCAAGGACTTTCATAAGTAACGCGAGGGATTCTAGATATGTCAAATCAATCAAGACGCCTGGATGATTCTTTCTTTATTGTAGAATTAGGGTCCCAAACGAATTCATATTGCGAAAATAGTCGTGATGTGCAAAATTAACAACTTAACGATACCAAGTTAATGTGGGGTCGCGGTGCCTTAAAACATAGAGGGCCCACTTCAGATGCGTTGGGTGCAAATGTGGGTTTTGTGGTCGACAAACAGCATGTCTGTGTTTTCTCGGGGTACTCCCGTTTCCTCTCACTTACTTCATTTCATCATTTCTCTCATGATAATCCATTCGACCTGAGCCAGAAGTTGCATAAAGGTCTTAAATAAAATTCAATTTAATTCAGTACAAGTTAATGTCAAAAAATGTTTCTAGAGATGCCGCGCAAAGAAGATTGCCACAGAAAGAACAAATTACGAAACGAGCATAGACATATTCTGGCTCAAAGGAACACCGACAGCGTTAATGGTTCCTTCTGGTCTATATAATGTAATCAGCAATTGTTTGACGGATATCTTGACAAACTTCATCTTTCCTTGGTCCCGATCAAGCCTTTTTTTATACTTCTTGAAATGTGACATGTACATATTTTTGTATTGGAAACTCTGAACAGTTTTGAGGAGGTACCGAACAAAATCCCACATATCCATTTTTAATTTTAAAAAAATATGTTTTTTCTTTTCTTTTTAAGACTTTTATGAAGAATTATACGCGTAGTGAACCATGCGAAGTAATTTTTATCAAGGAAGTGCATATTATGATGGGATAAGTATTTATCTCAGAAAATCACTTTGTATTATTCGATGCAGATGAGGTTTTGGTTTGTACTTAATTAGAGATAGAGGTAAAGCCGTATTTATATAATTAATTAGTTTTATTGACTTTTCATATTTTAATTCTGTGGGTAGATGAGTAGGTGTACAATTGCTCTGGGTCTACAGTACTGTTAATACAGACCTGTCAACCTAGAGAAGTGCCAATCCGGGATGTTTGCAAACCTGTAACTGAAAAATACGGGAGATTGCGTCAAAAACAAAACACATGTCAAAGAATTACAACACAGACATTAACTATCTCAAAAGTACTATAAGAAACCAAACAGAGCGTACGGTAACAAGTAATTTCAATCTTCAGAGGTTCTACTTGAAAAACTAAACTGAACTATTTTAAAGTTATTGAAATAGTTTCAGATCTGATCAGCTTAACAATTCTTCTACATACCATCTGTGTTTGATTTGAAGCAGGGGATGGTTGGGATATCCCTCTCACTGCGAAAATTTTCCCTAGCTCTGTTTTCCGAAATATCCCACTATGTTGATAGGTGACAAGGAACGAAAAAATATATTTCATCAGTTCAATAATTAATTAAATAAACTAAAATGAGTGATTTTTACTGGCTACTAGTTTTCATTTTGTGTTCATCGTTGTATAAGTTGATAGCATTTTTGGCAGTCTTTCTGGAAGGTTGTACACCGGCCAATGGTAAGAACCCTTCTAAACCACACACACTCTCCCTCTACCAAGCAAGCGCTGCTATCGAATTGCTACCATCGGCTTTCTCGCAATGTCTTGCAATGCAGTCACTATAAAAAGTCAGAATTTTTCGTTTCTACTTCACTTTACATCGCCAGCTTTAAATTTTGCACTTTTTCTCAAAATGCGTGAGTTTGTAGGTTCTTTGCTTAAGAGTGTGAGTTGATGTTTGAAAGCGTGTGACTCACTCATTTTCCATGAGAGTTGACAGGTCTGTTAATACAATGCTGATTGTTACACGTTAATGAATATTTACAGACGTGTCCCTAGTCCTGTTCATCATTTGAAATGTTTTTCTCCTTTGTTCCAAATTCTCCGAATGTTAACTGTAAGTTCAACACACACGCATACATATACCCATGAACAAATTCCAAGAAGTTTGGTATATTTTAGGACCCTCTGACACACAGAGATAGAAAAAGAAAGACGTGTATGGAGAAAGGTAAATTCAAGACTTGCGGAAAAATAACAGTGCTGTAACTACCCTACTGGCTCTAGAGCCCAATTCGAACAAGTAGTGTTCTGCCTAGGTCCTTCAAATGGAGGTCAATCTTGTTCATTACGTCCTTTCTATTTCTTTTTTGTGATACATTTTTTTAACATAATTTCTGTCCTTATGTTATCCATAAGTGATTATCCATCTTCCTTTTCCGTATTTCTTTCCAACGATAAATTACAATTGACGAGCTTATTTGCAGAAGGGTATGTCTAGTGGGGAAAATGTTTTTAGTAGACTTAAAGAAATGCAAAATATTTAGATAACTTTTAGCGTTACGTGCCGTACACTTATCTTTAACAAGAATCAAAACTTATCCTCGCCAGAGGACTTAGTGTTCATATGCTCATATCAGATCGGTAGACTATCGACTTACCTTCGTGGCTTCCCAATGGAGAACCACTACGACCGGAATAATCAATTTGAGGATCATAGGGAAAAAGTAAAAGTTTTAACGGATCGCGCTACTAAGAACATAGCTGGATTTGACCAACTTTCGTTGAGAATTGAACAAATCAGTTAACGAATCGAATGTATTTCAAAGCGCTTAAAATTTCTTAATGACTCGTTAAGTCTTAACGAAGATTGGTGAAACCGACCTTAAATTAATTCATCACTCTTCTCAGTACATACTGAAGTTCGGTACAAAAATGAATGAAGCGAAGTTTATAAGGACGAATTGTACACAAGAAGTAATCGTGGATAATTTAGTGTATAAGAAATATTCACAACTCACTTTCGCAAGTACATGACAATCTCCTACCACTAATTACATCTTTCGAGCGCGAAAATAAGAAGGATGTGTACTAAACAATCTAACAAGTAAGTATACAATTATAAAGACCTTGTGCGAGAAAAAGAGTCAAGTCACTAACTGACACAAAATGGGTGAGATCATGGATATTCACTGGAATATACCAACGTGTGTGGTAACATTGGTTAGAACACATTTCTAAGATTATAGAAAGACGTCGGTAGATGGTAAGAGATTGTATTCCAACATTACACAAACGTTACATTAGTCTGTGGGTTAACTCATTCTCATGTTCCACAGTATTTACACTGAAATACGCTACATTTTTGTTTCTGTTTGATTCTTTCATAGCTCTTTTGCAGTCTGTGTTTAGGTTCCACATAAATAAACTGTTCCAAACAAAATACAAACTTTTCCTTATTCCATTCTTTGTTGAATGCATAATATACAATTAAATATTCTTCTTGTATTTCATTCTAGTATTTTACTTCGTACGAAATTGTTAAATTGTTCGCAAATAAACGTAGCGGTGATCAACAAAATTAGTAGGTCTACAGTCACACAAATAGCAAAATAGTATTTGCTGCGTGAAGCAGTAAACCAAGTGAATGTTGTTTCCCTACATCGTATGACCGCGAAAAGACATGAACAACTCAGTTGACCATTAGGGCAATAAAGATGGCGATTGAGAAAGGAACAAATTAGTTACAAGATGAAAATTGGTATGGGGATAGGGCAATGAATTAGAAACAATCCAGTGAGCTTTTCTCGCCATTTTGAAAAATGTTCTCATCGGCAAGGAATTTTTTTAATTCATCAACTTTTTCGTTCACGCCTCTGGTTACCCTCCTAATTCTCGTAGGTCCATGACCCATACATTGCTGGAGAGGTTATGAATCAAAGCTTCTAAAGAAGTAACACTTGTGCCCAATTTGTAGAAGAGGAAGAATCTAAAACTTTTGGAATAGACGTAATATTTTCAGAAATCGTTTGAAGTTTGCAACTCAGACAGTTATCGTACGCCAACAAAACTACACCAACGGATACCTTGGATACTTATGTCAAAGATATCCAACAATGACACAGTTTGGGGCAATACAAGGTGAGAAAAAAATAATATAACCACATAAGTTTGGGAGTACTAGGTACACAAATGCATAAAGAAGGAAAACGACATTCGCGTTCACCGATTGAGTGGAGTGATGAATCACGGTTTGTATACACCGTGCCGATCCGATGGCAGGGTGTAGGTGTGGCAAACTACATCTACCAACCTGCGTAGCGTTGAATGTCAAATTTGGTAGTGGGGGTAACAGTGTGGTTATGTTTCTCCTAGAAAGGACTTGGCCCCCTTGTTGCTTTACGAGGCAATGTCACGACATAAGGTTACGTCGACATTCTAAACACTTTCCTGTTGCTTACCAGTTTGGGAACGACCATTGTGTCTTTCATCACGACCGAGCACCAGCACATTTTAAGGCTTTAGGCATGTAAGGCTCAGGCCGGGATAGGGTGGGGGACATGCTTGTGGAAGGTAGGTGGCAAGGGCCTATAATGTAGATACCATCCTGGGATTAGCCTGCTGTTATTGAGGAAGCACTGATGCATTCTGCAGGGATTGGAGGGAATGGTTAGAGGACAGTAACATACTACTAATGATTTGACCTGCGCAGAATTCTGATTTGAATGTGATAGAACATCTCTGGGATATTTTGGAACGCCGACTTTGTGCTAGACAACACTGATTGACATCGATATCTGTTCACACTCCGGCGCTTCGCTAGGAGTCGTCTGCCATTCCATAGGAAACCTTCCGCCACCTCATTGGAAGTGTGCCTTCAGGAGTGCAAGCTGTCATCAAGGCTAAAGGTGAAACACCACTGTATTCACTGCCAGTGTTCCTGATGGAGAGCAGCCCAAACTTGTGCTTCATTCTCAGGTGGCTCTCCGCATTCTTTTGATAACAAAGTTTATACACTTTTGTAAATTCAATATGCGATTTCTAACGCTATATTCTTTTCAAAGTGTTGTCACAAGAGGGTACCATTCTCTTCTAAACTAAAAAGTACGTTATTGCATGTCTTTGGTATATATTAAATGCATAATTCAAGGCATAAATTCCATTAAAAGTTGGCTTTTGGATATTAAAGTTTCTGTTCTCTTCTTTCAATCAAACTGTTCATTTTCAGCTCTTGAATAGCTTCTTCTGCTTGTGTCTTAAAAAGCAAGTGTGTACTATTCTAATATGTACTTACCATGAGTAAGTAAGTGAAGTTACTAGTAGTATATGATGTGTTATACATGTAGTAAAATAATCGTTAATTTTATAAGTATTCGATACAATATTGATATTATACTAAACCAGATGTCAACAGGAATAATTTATCTTTCAATTTCATCGCTTAATTAGATGATTGATAACTTTGTATTCTTTGGTCACACATATGCAAGTACGGAGCTAGAAGTGATTTTCCACTTGTTTAAAGTAAAACATAGAGTTCAATCTTCTTATTGTACGAGTTTGTTCTCATATAACATAAAATAAAGGTTGTAACAAAAATTGCCAGACTAGTTCTGTATCTCGCCATCAGATGACATCATAGGGTTGTGTTCGCAGTAAGAGTCAGCTGAAATCCTGGGAACGCAGTGCTCAAACTGATATCACTGTGTTAACATGGGAAGTAGTTTTAGTGGTGTTTTGTGATCACGTGTATGTGGTAGTCTGCGATTATATCATGGACAATGCACCCTGTCACCGAGCATTCCTCGTGTGTGAGTTTCTCTCCAACTAAACATGATATCGCACTCGCTCTACTCGCCAGATTTAACTCCTTTTACTTTTTCCGAAGATGAAACTGCAGCTGAAAGGTCGCCGTTTTCACACCGTTGCCAATATCCAGTGTGAATCGCCATACGCTATGAACTCGCTGACACAACATGTTTTCGGGGCCGCATTCCGGCAGTGTATTGCTGCGTAAGGTGACAATTTCGAAGGCGATAGTGTTTAAACTTAGGTAACTATTTTTGTCAATGACTCTTTTGTCAAATTTCTTGCAAAAACGGTGGTGAAAAGTCTACCTGTCTCCGAGGGTTCTTAGGACCGCCATTGCGATTTTTCAATAAGGCCGATACGCGTCCACAAGAACCTGGTGTTTTAAAAACTTATTCTCCTTGAAACCAACACATGATTATGTTTTACTATTCGTTTATTATTTTCTACAGTAAATTATGGGGTTTAGAAGGCAAAGCTTCCATCTCCACTCAAGAAACTTTTACGGGAGGGCCAAAGGAAAATTTATGGTAGTAAATATAATACGTATATGGGTATTTTTTCCTTGTTGTTTCTACGCACAAAACTATAAAATACCCAAAGAATTAGGGCTTTACCGTCATTTACCTTCATTAGACACTTTAATGTATACAATTCCATCAAATCTCGGTTTCCCAAAAAATGGAGATTGCAGCTTTCGCTTCTAAGCTTCACAATTGTTCTATTTAAAGGAAGACAATAATGTACGAGGCCCAGTATGAGAGATGGATAAGCTAACTTACCCCGAACATATACAGCACAGGCAGAGTCAACTTACCCCAACATGCACGACCTCTGACACAAATCGCAGTGGTATAGAATAAGCAGTTAGTAATGACTCCACTAAATGCTTCCTTTTTTTCAACATTACCAAAGTACTCTGATTGTCACAAGCCATTAACAAACTCTGATTTTAGATCAGACCAAAAATTCACATTACGTTTTATACATACCTTTGTATTTGTAAACGAAGTGTCCTTACGTAATTCAGTAACTCTCTCTCTTGAAGCCCATTTACAGTAAGGACACCTGATAGTGAAAACGTCAAAAGCAGTTACAATTTATTAATAACGATATGATGAGTGCTGAGGTGGCCGACTTTGAACAAATGAAGGCTTTAGGCCAACTGTGGAGGCCTGTAGATTCGAGTTCTGTTTCCGGCCATACAGACTGAAGTTTTGAAGATTTCCCCCTATTTTTACCAAGCCAATAGCTGTATTGTACCTAGACAAAACTTTTGGAGTTACCTTCCGCGCCCCTGTTCACGCCAATGGATGTCATCTTTCAAACATGTGATGTGCTTAGGTCATATTGGTCTCTCTTGTTCATAGAAGTTTGTTAAACCTCTCAGCACTCGTTGATTTTCAACTGTTCTCTTGAGGGAGGAAGTACAGAAACCAACAGAGTAATAACACTAGGAAACCATAGTTGATAGTTAAACACTACTTCAACCATCACTTTTTATTCAACCTGTAATAAAAATTGTAAATATTTATAAAAGTTTATCATAATATCAAAGAAAAAAAGACAAAAACAAAAAAACAAGAGCATCCAAAACAGGGCAGGATTTATGTGACTAGGCGCCCTAGACCCTTGACTATAAGCTCATAGATCCTTCCCCAGTCACCCTTTCCCCGCCCTTTCCCCCATCCAACCAAGACATTAAGTCAGTTATGAACGAGGGGGTCACCCGGTTCAAAGGTGATGGTTACTTCGCTATTTGAAACGCGCAATTTTAACTCTTATACTATCTTTTCTTAACCAAACCTCTTGAAAATAAAAGTTACCAATTTTATTGACAGTTGGAAACATACAAAGCTTCATTGACACGAAATTTTAGCATTTTCATGAAGATCCGCTTGAGATATTTAAGCCCAAAATGCGGTATTTTTTGGAGTAAGACTATGTTTGGACCACCGTCAAAATAAAGGCTCTGATTCAACACCATGATTTTGGCATGCAGACAGTCAGTTAATAAGGCTAAACATTATACAAAATTGCATTCTTATATTCAACTTCTCCCCAAAACGTGTTGTCTTTCTGAAAATACCACATTAGCATTTGCATATTATGACGGAGAAAATCCGCTTGCACTGACTAAATCAAATCCAAATAATAGTTGCAGTTTTTACTGTGAGTTGGGCACATACAAAGTTTCTTTCACACAAAATTTCAGATTTTCTCATGAGAAACCATCTGAGATATTTAAGACCTAAAATCCGATATTTTTCGCAAAGGGCCATCCATGTTTGAACCCGCGTAGAAAAATAAAAAGGGACGTGATTTAAAGTAATGATTTTTTTGCATGCAAACACTCTGTTGGTAGTTGTAAATATTACAAAAATTGGAACTTTATATTCAAATTCTTCACCACCACCCAAAAAAAAGTGGTTTAAATATCCAATTTAATACAATTCGTTACGCATTTTTCAGCCTGATTTTGTTTATTAAAGGAATTACTTTTGAGAAAATGTAGGAGCTACACAACGATTTTCGTTTCAGCTCTGTAGCTCTTCTGGTTTATGA
>JAGDQP010071326.1:0-10646 GCA_022664845.1 Lepisma saccharinum | reverse complement strand
TTTCATCATTCAGTAGTGACGAGCTTCGGCCGAAATTACAGTTCAGCCGAGAAAAAAAAACACTATTATTTCGAATATTTTCAACCGTAACACGAATAATTGTTTATCACAATTTGGTGAGAAACAACGATAATGATATTGTAATTAATTTACGGAAATAATTATTAAAAAGTGTAGTGAATACGCGACCAACTAGGCTTTTCAATGTTTTCACATTCACTATATAGAGCTTTGAAAGAAATTAATATGATCATGTACATTTGTCCAGCAGTACATAGTTACTGTACATTCAAATTGTGGATTGGAAATTTTTCTGAGTCCGAAATTTGTACAGTTAGACAATACCAAACTAATGTACAATCAGGCATAAAAGTTATTACCCTTCGGTAAAATTTATTTTGCGAATAACTTTGGAATGAATGGACCGATCTGAGTAGAGTTTTCCGTAAACTAAAAGAGAGGTAATTTTCTGTAAGTGACAGAAAGCAGAACATAAATACGTCCACCTATTCTAAAGTTATTCGCAAGATAAATTTTACGAAAGGGAAAGAACTTTTGTCGCTAACTATATGTTACAAGTACGACATATGAAACGTGAATTTCAAGTCTATATCAAATGCTCGTTCATTATTGCTCCACTGTCCGACTTAGAAAGGAAACGCATCGGTTATTCTTAATGAATCTGATTGTCATCATGACGAAATAACAGTAAAGAGCCTCATTTTGAAAGATATGGAAGACAATTGGGGATATTCCTCTAAAATAAAAGTGAAGATGAGAGAGACAGTTACATCTTCATACTAATTAAAGACACTTGTATCATCATTTTGGATGATGGCAAAGAAAACTGTTCTCAAAAATACTTTGTAGTATGAAAACGCTTTTACGTATCACTCAGCTAATTTCCTACTCTACTTATTTCGAAATACCGGCGAAGATGGTTAAGAAAACAGCGGATTTTATTTTCTCTCTTAACTTCAATTTACCACTATTTGATGTGTTTATCTCTGAAAGATATTTCCAGAGCTCTTCTTTCTTTAAAAGAAACTAAAAGAAAAAAAAGTGTCGACACTGGAACAGATCAAGACGTGAAAACGAGGATGAAACCTATTGCTTCAACTCCACCTAGATCTCTTAATTAAGCTTATTATTTTCCAAAAAAAAAAGAGCTGGGAAGAAGATCGGAAGAGAAACCTACTAAAAAAAGAAATCTCCTTTTCTTGATGCTGAAGATGAATACCAGCACAGAAGCACCGTACCGTAATGGGATTATGCTATCATTGCTTTTCCTGCGTTAGGTCATACTATACGTATATAATAACCTTACAGCATCATCATCCTTTTAAAGCCTAGCTTGTGAAATACTCAGACGCATCTTCACAAGGCTTTTCTGAAAATAATTCCAGAACGGAAAAGTACACGTACACAATGTAATAATCCGCACACACCCTCCACTCCGCGCCCCACCTCTTTGCCTCTCATCCTTACTTATAATATGGGTTGGTATGTGGAGTAAAATACATACAAGGACAATAATTGTGTGAGAAGATAGAGAAAAAAGGCTGTCAACTTCCAAGGTAATAAAAGGCTGTGTGAAATTTTATGTAACAAGGGCTTCCTTCCCACTTGTTACTCATTTTGATGTAGTGCGCACCCACACATACTCCACTAAAGTACCTAGTTTCCAACGACGAAACCGTAATACATGCTTACTTTATTATCCATCAGAATCTTTTTTATTTTCACGATGTCTTTAATAACAATACACATGACAAAGGGATATTATAAATTAGCCTTTTAAGTTTTCCATGTTGACAATACAGTGTTCATATCAATACTACCTACACAAACCTGGAATTGTTGCTCAGATGGTAACGTATTTAGATCTACTTGTAAAGCCTGAAACAAGGTCAGTACACACATATAATTACACATTTAGTAATTAGCTTCAGGCTACATATTATGTAACTAGTTAATTAATTATATGACTGCTGTAATCAATCACAAGACCATGGATGACCTGCCGCATACTTGACAAAAAAAAAAAGTATCACAATCATTTTTTGTTGTACGAACAGGAATAGCTTCCCTAACCAGAGACCAATTTACTGCTCAGGCGAAGGGGTCTCCGGACCCCCCCCCCCAAAAAAAGAGGTTTAAATTTGAAGAGTTAAAAGTACATTTTTTTTAGTAGACCAGGGAAATTAGTAAAGGTTGGAAAAAAGGAATAACAGGTTGAAATTTCCAGGACTTATCCAACTCTCCTCTGATTGGACACTGAAAGTTCAAAAAATCCCACCTAAGGAAAAGTTTATTTTTGGCGGGAAATGTCCGCCATACTGGGATACCTTTCAAGACGGATCTTTCTTTTTAATTGTTTAAAAGGTTTTGTTTAAAAGGAAGCAACTCAGGATCTAATTGTCAAGGAACAGTGAATCATAATACACAGAAATCATAAACGCAGATGGTGTAACCATAATATAGGAAGAAATTGAAGCGTAAAGGGACATTTTTGGTTGTATAGAATTTGTCCTTTGAAAACTCCTAACGTCGTATATACGTTCTACACGGTAAATATTCTTTCATTTACGAGGAACTACAAAGAACCTCTGCAAAATGGTGTAGTTTCAAAAATATCCGTTGAATATCCGTCAGGGAATATTTATTTGCCTAAAAAAAAAAAAAAGGAAATTTTTATGTTTCTATGGTGTCTTGTTTCAGTACATAGGTAGAAGTGTGAATTCTAGCAAAGAAAAGGAGTGAGTCCTAACTGTAACTGTCATGTTTCAATGGCGTATCTCTCCAATGTAGGAAAAACGTGTATGTTCAGCTTCCGCATGCAGGTCATTATGTTTCCTCTCCTTATCAAGCTGACATATTACAGTATTGACGAGACAACCTGAAGACATGAGCTGTTATAAAGGCCATAATCCGTAACACCATCTACCTCAGACATAAATATCTGTGCAGCCCATATTATGTAAATTAGCTAATTAACCAGAGGTATAACGAGCATCGTACTTTGTGTTCACTATTACATCATTAATCATAAATTACCTTCATTTAAATTATTTGCTACTGTAATAATATGTTTTCGTTTTTCTGTTTTAAATGACTTTGGTCATTAGCATTTCTCTCCGGCGCCTATTCAACTGAGGATTTATAACGAGGTCTACACAGATACAGATAATTACGACCAGGCTTTGAATCAAAAACCTTTCCCTCCTCTATCTATCTATATCCCTACAACTTGAGTATTTATGTCTTAAAACATAAAACCAAAATAAAATACTGAAATGACAACGGATTCAAATGACGTAATAAGACCGGTCGACCGACCTACTTTTTAATAAATGTTTCTTCTTTCTCATTTAAATTAGTGGACAGGATTTCAAAAAAAAAAAAAGTTAAAAGGAAAAATATCAATTGTCTCCTGTTGCATAACGAATGAATAACTGCTACATTTAACTTGCATAGGATACTGAGAAGTTTCATGTATTTACACGTAAGTTCATTTATTACATGTATCTAGCACATTAGGAATAAAATCTCTTCGGTTTAAATAATAAGGAACTCACAAAATTCTCTTCCGCTTTTCCTCAAAATTCTTAACGTAATTATTTTAATTGACCACCACTGTACAATATTTCACTGACTGTCCAGTATGTATTCTGTACTTCTCTTCTTTTTACTTTAAATTGTATTCACGAAGCATTGGTTGTGGAGGAATGTTGGTGGAGCATTGTCTTGGTACTCAGAAAGTCCTGAGGTCGATCTCAGCGACCGACCATTGTGACGGAAATTTCTTTTCTTTTCTTTTTTTCGTTTTTACATTATTTTCTTTAGTTCACAATGGTTCGTGGTGTCTTCAAATCTTGCAACATCAATTTAACTCATTTCCCGACGTCATAGAATGATGACATTTCGCACAGCGACGTAAGTCGGGTGACAATACAATATTCCATTGTTATTTTCATATATTTCTATATATTTATATGTTTTAAAAGCATATATATATATTTTTTTAATACAGACTTCTTTATCCTAAAATAAATACTAACCAGCAATGATACGGGGTTTTGCCGGTTGCCGAACACTTTAGGATTTGGTTCACAAAACAGTTTGAGAAAAATTAATAAAAAAGCTTTTTAAAGACATTATTTTTTTTAAACAATTCGTACTAAAAAATAAAAAATAATTTTGTTTATGCATGACTAAAGAGAAAAGCATGGGGCACTCTCTCACATACAGTCACTTTATATATACTTGAATTGGCGCGCCTCATGCTTTTTCTTTTTAGTCATGCATAAACAATTTTTTTTTTTTACTTTTTAGTACGAATTGTTTAAGAAAAGAATGTATTTAAAAAGCTTTTTTATTATTCCTTTCCCATTCTGTCACGCCGCAGTAATACCTTCACGTTAACCCCAAGTCAATTCCTTCCCACATCCTCTTCTTGACCCAATTTTGGCCTGAGTCAAAGATTCCTAAAACACCATAAATAAAATTCTCAATTCGAAAATCGCTACCGTAACAAACGAATTGTCAGATGTTGAAAGCTTATTTAAATAGTACAAGCATAATGTTAAAACTAGAGTTGCTATATTTCAAAAACGATTTTTTTCTGAAATGCTATCGAGCTTCTACGGAATAAAACCATAACATGTAATAAACCATTACTATGTACATAATTTTCAAGTTCAAAATTGTAAATGCGTCATAGGTTGGAAGTAGTTTAAAATATAACGAACAATTACGAACAAAATCAACTCTATAAAACGAGAATATCTTGATTACATGTCCTTCAAAACTGTGACATTTCGGCATCCCGAGAAGCTTTTCGTCACGCCAGAAACAGTAACACAATTCCAGTCCAGTCCCGGAAAATATAAAGTAAATACAGGGCTAGAAATAAGCAGGAATGTGGGTGGAAGGAGTCTCCGTAGAGCTTTAAAAAAAGATCCAAATATAGTTTCATTAGGAATTATAGACATAAGAAAAAAAATACTATCCCACTTTCTTTGCAAGGCCCTCCCACAATATTTTAAGATGTTTAATGATCCATGTGTATGTATACTTGTGAGCTTTCAGTAACTATTCCTAATTTGCAGTATTTTTTTCGCCATAGGTATTCTTATTTTTGTTAGGGTCTCCTATGACTCATGGTGCTCAATATTTTACCCAGATTGTACATACAGAATTTTTTTTACCCAGATTGTACATACAGATAAAGTTCGACGGAGCGTCATGTTAGTTCTAGTCAATGAGCGACTCTTGAGTTCTGTCAATTTGGACTGCCAAGTCCTTACTAGGTTGTAGATTTCGCCATTTCGGTTAGGAAAAGAGCACAGTATCTTCCAAATGGTTAACGAAAATTAGTGATTATTTAGGACGTATGGTTTATCAGTATCACGCTGCATCATCTTATGCAAACTACTGAACAGCAATTAACCAGTACTTAAAACGCACCTGTAAAAATATTTTCTTTTTTTTTTTATCTTAATCTAAATTTTAATGTAAATACGCGTCGCGTGGAGTAGAACAGTGAAGATCAGAGATAGTTAAAGGTAATTGTGTGAGAGTAACTGTGAAAAAAACAAAACATAGTCAGGTGATTCGTCACAAATAATGGGATATTAAACAAAGCATACTTTTTTAAAAATCTGTACCTTCTCACATGACTCAAACGCTGCTAGATCATATAGAATGATATGGTATTGATGTAGCAATTTTCTTGACATATTCATAAAAAATTGACATTAATTATTTCTTATGCATCAAATCATGGTATCTATGATCAAAGTGATAATCATGAATGCACGTGGGATTTATTTCGAATGCAACGTCATCGATCTATATCCTCTTTACAAATATAGTAGTATGATTTTTACGAGCAAGATCATTGAAGAGGAAGAGGGTAAGAGTGAATGTTGAGTAATTATCCCACAAGAAACAAATATTACTCTGAAAATTTATATCCAATTTCCCTCCTGTCACGGATATTCGGATAAGGGGTATAATAATAATCCTAAAATCTAACAGATCTCCGAATAATCGAACAAACTCTGAATGAATAGTCGAATAATTAGCGGAAATATAAGCGAATGTGTACACGCTATTGGCCGACCTGGTACTCGTGTGATTTGAGGCGCCAAGCCAGCGACTCGAAGGTCTCGAGTTCGAATCCTGGCTGGGGCATGGATGCTTGTGAATTTTACAAACTTAAAACAGCTCGAAGTCATTACTTACTAAAAATTTACAAATTTTAGAATTTGTATACGCTATTTGAAAGGATGTTCGGTTACTTGTTCTTCGGATAACTGAGGCGTGTGCACGAACAAAAGTCTATGTTACGTGCTAAAAGATAGAACATAAGACTTTTGTTCGCGCATGCTCCTTAATTGTGAGGGTTAAAAGCAAAAGCTGAAATCTCCACTTTTCGGGAAACCGAGATTTTGATGACATTGCATACATTAAAATGTCTAATGAAGCTAAATGAAGGTAAAGCCCTAAATTATTTGTGTGTTTTAGTTTTATGAGTAGGAATCACAGGGAAAAAAGTGTCTATACACCATGACATTTACCACATTAAATTTCCTTTGGTTCTCCTGTACTGGAGTGGAGATTGAAGCTTTTGCTTTTATTCGGATTCATGTCCCGTGTTCGTTCCTTGTTTAGCTGTAAGGATAATGTAATAATATCCAGATTATTATTCCTCTCGGGCAACTTTTCCATTATCCATTCTTCGTAAATAACAATTATTCGGACAAGAACCCGGATAATTATTCGAATATGCATTACCCGGATCTAATATCCGAATAACTAATTAACAGATTAATCAAACTGAATTATCCGGATAAGTTAACATAAAGTAACGTTATATACACCAAAAAACAAATCATTAAATTAAAATACCGAACAATAATATTAAACTACACATAACGATAAGACAACAAAACACAAACGTGGCAATAATGGTTAGGCCGATTAGATTATATTCTATATCTATCGAAACTTTTAAATTGTACTGTACCTTCATTCTACTGCTACACCAACCCTTGAATTGATATTTTATATTTTATTAAATGGCAGAAACCACTTTGAAGTAGAATCACATTAACAGCCTAAATAAACACTTGTAACAATAATTTGTCTTCCAAGTACCACACACATCACACAACACTTACATAAATATTTAAGAGACACATTTTTGCACACGGCACGATACAGCACTACGCAGCATATCGCAACAAACACAAGAGCCAAGAACTGCCTGAATTCAGCGCTCTGAGGCTGGGAGACTAAACAATGTTATCAGAGTAATTAGCACATGAAGTTTTCTGTGGGGAGAAGGGGGGCTTGGCTTTTGCAGGACGCGGGAAGATAGGGAAGGGAAAGAGATATATAAACGAGAGAAACAGAAAATATAATTCAAACTAGTTCCCCCCCCCTCTCCTCCATCCGTCGTGGGATTCAAAGTTGGCGTGAGAAATAAGAAACAGACACCCCTGACACCTGACGGGTGTCTTGAGAAACTTAGTAAAATACTAATGGTTTATTCTCACAAGACTGCACATCCGGTAACGCTTCGGCTGCGTGGGAAATCTTTTGAATAAAAGAGACAAGAAAACGACAGCATCATTAAAAGGAGAAGCAAGCACACACAGAGAAATAAAACAGGGTTAAAGGTAAAGGAATTACGGTCGTTAATATAAAAATCATGAAATAGTAAATAAAGACAATAATAATAATAATAATAAAAGCACATCGAATTGGAAGGAGGACAATAATACTGGGATATTCTAAAGCTCCATCAGCATTCACGTGGTTATGTCCGAATTAGCTACACAGATTGTGTATAAAACGGGCGAAAAAGAGCAGAGCTCTAATGCAAAAGCTTTCGGGTTCGAATTCCGTATGCATAGCTATTTGTGGATTTTGAAAAGGCATTGCACTCATATAACTGGGAGGTGCCAAAGTCAATAATTACCAGAATATATCCCCCCACCCACCCACTAAAATAAAGTTTTCTTTCTTTTTTTTAAAAAAAAAAATCTACGTTTTCTCACTGAGTGATGCAAAGCAAGTTTAAAATCTTCTCCAATCACTTGCTTTCTTTTAGATTTGCTTGAATCCACAATTAAAATGGGAATTCAGGAATCAAAATGCACTTTTTTTTTTGTCGAGAAGGGGTATTTACAAATGTCGAAATTTTAAGAAGTCCTAGCCTAGTTCTGGAATTGACACCAAAGTCTCCGATAAACAACCCTACGATGTAGCGCATTTCCAATTGTAGAAAATTAAATTCCACTGATTCCATTTTTGCCAATTTGGCCACTTTACCATTCCTAGCCTCTTTATTACATGTTTTCTAGCTACTTCGAGCGATTTTGTTATTTTGTACTTTTTTTTTTCATTTATGAATGCCCATCATACGAATTTTAAGAATATTAAGAAAGTCACTGCTGTTGGGTTGTCAGCGATTCTTCGCCAATAGGATTATTATTTATTTTCATATACAGTAGAACGACTGATGGTTGTGTCTACCACCCTCACCTTCTCCTACTCTCTTTACTTCTCATTCTAACGGATCTACAAAAAGAAAAAGACATGAGATTTTATTGTTCTTATACAAAACACTTTTTTTCGCAGATGCGGAAATAATTGTCGTGTCTAGATGGTACAATTCAGATACATGTAAGCATCCTCCGTGGTCTGGGTAGGCAGTACGGTTTCGAGTCGTTCACGCCGGCCACCCAGATTGAGCTTTTCCAGGCTCCATACCGCCACACAAAGCCCAAGACGACACCCGGCTTCTAGCGGCCGATCATTTTGATACTTTTTTGACTCAGTCACACCAGGCAAATGCCGGGATGGTATCTTTAACTTACACCCTTGTCGACTCCTTCCGACATCCTTTCCCTACCCTATCCCGTCCTGAGGCATAGATGCCTAAAGACCATAAAATAAATTCAATAAACCTTCAATAAAATTTTATATTCCCTCCTCGGTCATCTCATGAATCAGGGAAAAAAATGTTCGCCTGAATAGTATGCAACCTAGCATAGCGCAGAAATGTTGTTGGTGGGGTACTTGCAAGGACGCCAGGTTTTGATGACCATAAACGAACAGGAATAAATGCTTTTATTTTATTTCAATCACAGTTCCTCCAACCCTGTTTTTCTAATGAAGCCCCTTCTGTAACTCCTATCAACTGCAAGCTTTGCCCCACATAAACTATCAATTTAGAATAACGGAAAGAATTTTGCACACCTCTCTAGAGCCATAACATTATTATATGTTTTAAGAAAGTATGTAATTTCACGTAAGTCGGGATTGAAACAAATGTGGCTTAATTATTTAGTGTGTTGATGACACTTATCATGAGGCTTTTGGTCAAAAGCATAGTGATTAAAAGATTCAAAGAACCCCAAAACTCCAAGGAATTTGCTAATCCAAAATACATAATCAATGTTATATTTCGATGAGCGAACCGATTTTTTAAAAAGAAAATTATAATTAAAATTATTTTATTAACGAAAGGACAACTATTGCACTAGAAACATTGATTCTAGCATTTTGCGAATAAGTGATTGGCATATGAATATCGCTAACGAGAATTTTCTCTTATGAAACCAACTGTTACATGATAATTCGTCGTCTTTCACGAATATGATCCATGAAAGTGATTTCTGTTTTTTAAAAGATGTCAACCACACCCATATTATTTCTTACCTGCTCAGCATATCAAGTTCGTTTCTTTTCTAACTGAACCAAATCTATGAAACCCCACCTCCTTCTGAAACCAATGTAGGATGAATTCCCACACAATGATTTTTACGTATAGAAGGTGTGGGAGAAAAAAGTGGTGTGCAAATTCTGATACGAAATTATATATGTCTGTAGGTATAGAGCCACACACAGATGTTTTGACCTTTCGATGAAAACATATGGCATACTTTCCCTTAGATATATATTTTCAGAAGTCACACAAAAAGAATTACCAACAAGCAATACTAGAAAGTAGTTTATTCGTAATCGGTGGACATGTTAAAATTATGAAAAACGAAAAGAAATCTATAATTTGAATAGAACTATTTAGAATATTCCCCTTTTCTTTAGATCACCACTTTATTTAGTTTATTCACCTTTTATTGAGATAATCTTTTATGAAGAAAAGTCCAATTTCTTTGCATAATCCTCACCTTAGTTAGATTATTCTATTTTTAACTACATAATTTTATTTAGAATATTCTCGTTTTATTCAGATAATCCTTACCTACATTATTCCTCTCTTATTTACAAAAATCCCTATTTCATTAACTTTGGTCCTGTTTATTTAGGTATATAATACTCATCTTATTTAGACAATTCCCGTTTTGTATAGATTATTCACTTTTTATTTACATAATTCAAATTTTATTTAGATTATTTCCATTTTATGTATTTAATCCCCACTTTATTTAAATAATTCTTATTGTAATTATATTGTTTGTTTTTATTGACCTAATATACATTTTATTTAGATAAAGTCAATTTTATTTATATTATTCCTCTTTTATCTATATAAATCTAATTTTATTTATTTTCTTTCCTATTTCTATTATTCCTCTTTTCATACATTTTCATTGTTCCTCTTTCTTTTT
>JAGDQP010071325.1:0-10647 GCA_022664845.1 Lepisma saccharinum | reverse complement strand
TTTATAGTGGGCGTTCTGACCATTTTGGTGGGCGCTCTGACCATTTTGGTGGGTGTTCTGACCATTTTCAAAAGTGGGCGTTCTGACCATTTCTAAATTTTGGGCGTTTCGCCGTTTTGGTGGGTGTACTGACTATTTTGGTGGGCGTTCTGACCATTTTCAGAAGTGGGCGTTCTGACATAGACCCGCCTACAGTCTAACATGGGTGAGTGACAGGCAGTAGCCAAACATTTATTTCCGGGAGGGTCAGGGGCTTTTGCAGGGGGTCCGGTGTAAATTTATGAGTGTAAAATTTACAAAAAATCGAAACTTTCGCATAAAATTGTAGTAGATTTACAAAAGTATCTTAATTGTGGAGTCAAGAGGAACGACCGCCAGAGGATTGTACGTCTCAGGGGATTGATGATTAATGATTATTACAGCTGGAGTATTGTACAACTTCTCCGAACATTTAATTTCCTATATTGCCTAATTCTTCTTAGGTATTATCAGCAATGCCTAAGAAAAGTAGGTAATATAAGTATTTTCAACTTTGCCTAGAAATTTCAGGCATACACATTGTCAACAATGCCTCATTTCCTACATTGCCGGTAAGACACAAACATACATATATATATATATATATATATATATATATATATATATAAAAAAAAAAAAAAAAAAAACCCCGGAGAATTGCACTCCCTCGTAAACAGACTCTGGGAGGGACTGCGCTTCATGGTGCATATCTTCCACATACCTTTCCGGAGGCTGCGCTCCCATAGGAAAGGCTTGCACCATTTATTGCAATCTACTCATGACAGTACACCTTCGTACCAAATTTCATTTCTCTAGCTCGAACGGGGTGGAAATATTTTTTTGGTGACCATTTTGAATCCAAGGTAAGTTTTTCCCAATGTTGTATACTCTTGATAATTCCTCTTTTTGCCAAATTTCGTATCTCTAGCTCAAATGGTGTGGAAAATGGATTTCTGGAGTCCTCTATTTTTGATCCAAGATAGCATTTGGAGACTTTTGTTATATTTTCGTAACCTACTATTTATATTGTACCGTGATTCCAAATTTCGTTTTTCTACCTCCAGCCGTTTAGGGTGTGTATTCTTTAACATTTTAGGTTTAATGGCCATTTTGAATCCAAGATGGTGACTTTTGCTAAATGTCGGAATTTTACCATTAAATCCCCACCTATATGCCAAATTTCATGTTTCTAGCTTATGAATAGCCCTAAACGATATGCTGACTCAATGAGTGAGTGAATGAAACAGTGAGCCTAAATACGCAAATTTTAAGGGCCAGAAATAACAAACTGCTACAAGATACGAATATGAAATTTTGCACAACTGCACATATTTGCCATATCTCCTTAATTCCTATCTTAAACATAGTTTTTCTAACGGGGCCTCGAATTTGCCGATTTTGACATAAACTGTTGCTCCTGTATAACAAGTTTCTGGCAGTGCTGGTGTTTTGTGATGCAGAACTTGGCTACATGCGATGCCGTGCATATTGATAAATTGACTTGAAAGTACCGGTAGTGTACTAAAAAACTATTACATTCTAACATTGTGATAGAGGGGACAAAAGATATATATTTTTTCATCGTGGATAGAATGTCAAACTTCGGATATGAACTTTAGCCACTCAAGTGCAATTGCTTTGGGAGATATCGATGACATTTATGTCAGATTCATGTCCGTGAAGGATGATCGATATTGTGGAAACACTCTTATGTTTCTCACCAGATGAAAGAAATGAAAAACTAGTGGATAGTAATAAGTATCCCTTCCTATTTGACAAAGATAAGCATGATGTAATTTAGCGACATCAAGATGAGAAAGTACCTTACACCTTGTAACAACTCAAGCATAGTACTCATTATTTTATATTTGCTTTTCATTTATTTCACCAATTTAATAACATAAGGGTATATCCAAAATTTTTATCACTGTCCACATAAAAAAGCTAACATTTATGTCATCGCTATCCCTGAAAGCAATTGCGCTTGGATAGCCTAAATGCACGCAAATTTATAATTTGACATTCTAACCGTGACGGAAGAAAAATGTATTTTGCCCTATCAGCATGATTTGTTAGAGAAATAACTGTGATAATAGTTGGGGATTATTTTTGAATGACACGCATTAAATATTTAAATACGTAAAACAGATATTTGCTTAAAGTAAGCGATGGTATCCACGTAACGACGCGAAGCAGGTGTATTAAGCAGATTGCATGGTTCGGCGAATTACAACAATCGTTGAACACTATACCTAGTACGGGATGCAATAATTACATATCAATTCACTTTATGTACGTTTGAAGTGAAATTACAATTTAAGAGGTTCACATAGTATTTATAATAGTATATACTAATCTGGAGAAATTGTAAAAAAAATATATGGTTGATTTCTTAGTAGTATGTAATACTTTATTGTAATCAATACCTGAATACCATTAGCAAGGGAAAAGTAAATAATCGAGAACAGCTACTTGCTCAGTATGTAGATTTTTAAAAGTAAAATTATTTATCTTTAAGATAAACAAAAATAGGAAATAATTCTTCATAAAATTTTGTTATTAGATAATGTATTTCCCTGAGTATACTACATAGACCTCGTTCTGCTGAATTACAGTAGTAGGATTTATTGTAGAACAATTGCAGTTTCCTTATAAGACCTTAAAACATAGGCCAATGTAGCACTTATAAATAGGTTACACAGTCCACCTCAAATGATTTGATTTTGTGTCTTCTTACAACTCAAAATGCATGAAAATACGTTCCGTTCAGGAAGCCAAACTCTTGAAATATCTGGAAACAAAACGAATAAGTTATAAATCTGCAAATTAGACATAAATATAGCTAGCTACCTTCTTTCGTTATGCAGACATTTCCTTTTCAGTATTACATACATATTGTAAACTATAGCGTAAATCTATATGTTCATGCGGAAAACACACAGTATTGCAAAACAATGCCGAAAAACGAGCTGACGAGATTCCTGAAATGAAAATATGAAGAAAGTGTAAGTAATTGAGGGTGCTTAAATGCTTTTCGTTTCGGTATTATATGCAGTCGAAACTGTGAGAAAATGGTCTCGTGAATTTGAAATTTCCAATACAATTAGCAGTAGAACTGAAGCGGCATGATACCGTCTAAGACTTCAGAACTGTTAGTAGAGGATAAATGGGGCCTCTGCGGTCAACTCATATATAACTCAGGGACAACCCCAATTATTCTTGTGCAAGCATTTAGCCATTGAATTTTGAAAATTGAAAACCTCTACCTCAAATTGATGTTGGTTTTGAACCCACTTATCGAGCGTAGCATACAATTCTACTTCAACTCCAATTATCCTTGTGCAAACATTT
The DNA here is from genome assembly GCA_022664845.1 of Lepisma saccharinum. Taxonomy (NCBI): domain Eukaryota; kingdom Metazoa; phylum Arthropoda; class Insecta; order Zygentoma; family Lepismatidae; genus Lepisma; species Lepisma saccharinum. The sequence goes on along the minus strand of JAGDQP010071325.1, from coordinate 7,278 downwards.
AGCAACCAAAATCATTAAGAGCCATTGAGTTTTGAAAATCGAAAACCTCTATCCTCAAATGGATGTTGACTGTCTTCCCTTCAACCCAATTATCCTTGTGCAAACATTTGGAGCCATTCATACTCTTTCCAACGCCGTTTTAATTTTGAAAATCGACCAATAAATAAGAGAGTTAGCATTTTGAAGCACACGGATAACACTTATTGAAATTGAAAAAACGAGCAAAACCTGTGCACAGGAGGACTTACGCCTATTTGTTATTGCTTGTTGTGTTTCTTTGGGTGCCTCTCAAGTTCCTTTTCTTTCTTTCTGTTTGTTTCTGTTCTTCCTGCTTTTTGTTATTCCTGACTAGCAATAGTCTCCTTTCACAACAACTTCCTCTGTCTTGGCTGAAGAGAAGAGAGTGAAAATTATTCGTCGGTCGGGAGCAGGATTCGAACCTTCGTCGTTGGCTGTTAACTTACTGATGGGCGATCAACTCCACGAGTGAATACGCACGGCTAACACTTATTCAATGGAGTGATGCTTAAATCGGTCCTTATATATGAACAAGCACTTCTACAAGCAACAAGACAAAACTAACAACATATATCAGCAAACTGAAGAAATAAAACATGGACGACACCGTCTATTGGATATATGAATAACTGTTTGAATAGTCAATTAACAACATTGACAGATAAATTTAAAACACATAAAAAAATAATATCGATATTTTGGTTCCTATTCAATATCCTGACAATTTGACAACAGATTTGAAAAAAATAACAACCCGCATATACATTGCGGGTTGCATAATTTAAGGGGGTTAAATTGCGGGGTTGCATATCTTCGGATTTTCAGCGGCAACAATTATTTTCACTTTTGAATTTGAAAATTTAAACGAAGAATGACTTCCGTTTTTTTTTTCAATTTTTACTGTATTGTGGTTTACATAACTGTAAGAATAAAAATAAAAGAATTCGCTACCTCAGCTACTTTTTGATACATTTAATAAAATCGAACGGGGAAATGAATACCAATCCCTTAAGGATCTTTATAGTGTGTTGATGGTGGCATAACTTTAAGGATAACATTACAAAAACTAACTATATTCGTGTTATGGCTTTTATAACTAAAAAACAATTACATGATAATTACAAATACGCATATAGATACTGAAATCTTCTATTAACATCATTCTCAATCGGAAATAATGATTTCTTAAATTCTGTCCACTTTTCATATCTCAAAGAATATAAACAACCATTAATCTCAAACACTATTTGCGTATCTCAAACACTAATTGCGTATTATTTTTGTACATCCTTCAAAATAACATAGAAATATTAGTAAAAATACTCTTTTTTTGGTTCCATACTAACATCTCGATTTTTTATTGCATATTTTTTTAAATTTTCATTTTTGTTACTTCTTAGATTCATTTTTAAATAATATTGATGCATTAAATAACTGTTACCCCTATCTTTCAAGGCTTCATACCTCATAAAAATGTTTAATAGTCTTCCTTTCTTTTAAAAATGCTTCAGTATCTTCGTTATATCTTTGTGGTAATAAGGTACTTTCCATCTAAATGCACTAAATTTCTATCACCAGTATTTTTAGTTTTAATTAATTTCCATAAATTTATCTCATATGATTTACCTTTCTCTAGATCCTGTAAACGAACAGCTCTTAAAACATTAATATTGTTTTTCTTGTTTAATTGTATTCTTTGGATCATATGTAAAATTCTTCAGACCAATTAACACTGCATACCAAATTGTATTAGCAACTACAGATTCTTCAAAATCTACAACAATTTGTATTTGTTCTTTCATTTACAGATAAATTCTTGCTTCTACTGCAATTAATCACATACATTGGCGTATTTTTTATGAATTCATCTGGATCATAATACATTTATGCATTTCCAAATTATATTCTCTTAAATGCAGGGTAATCTTCATACATCTTAAAATAGTCATAATTTGCTATATCTAAATTTCTATTTTCTTTGAGAAACACTTCATTTTTTACATTAATACTTTTATCTTTACAATGGTCAAATTTACTAGCCTCTTTAGTCTGATCTTTACTTCTACTAGTTTGAAAAGTCACAATTACATAATCAGGCATATCAAATTGTCTCGAATTAAATTGTGTGGATACATCAAACTCAAAGGAAGTTCCTTCAACATTCTTTTGAACACACTGACACTTGTAATATGTATACATGATTTTATGCTTTTTGAAAATACTTAATTTTAACTTGCTCTCATGATTAGATTCATACTCAACTACTGGCATTGGTACCTCCATATATTTTGTTATTTTTGCGTTATGAGGTTCTGTTGCAGCAGATGATGCTTTCCTTTTCCCCCCAAAAACATCATTAATATTATTTGCATTTGTAAATGTTACTTTTAAACCTCATTTCCATATTGTTTTTCTATAATCACTTAAGAAGCCTGGTATTAATCTAAATGGAAATAAAACAGTAAAGTTCTTTTTTCCTCCTAAATTATTATCTGTGTCGAAACCAGCTTGTTTTAAGTATGATGCTTCATGTTAAGATAGTTTTCAAGTTTCAATTACAGTTTGAGTTATTCCTGGTAATTCAATCCTATCTATAACAATTCCATGCTTTTTTATTTGTATTTGAGAAAAGAAGAATGAAAATAAACTATTTTCTAGTTTTATTGTATCAGTAGCGCTAAATGTTCCTCCAGCACTAGCTCCTATAACTCCAAATTCCATATAACAATCTGCTTTGTAAGGATGAATAAATCCATTTCCCACATCAATATCAATTCTATTTCTTTATTTGGTTCATTTAAATGACTAAATGTTCTTCGGTTTGGTGTAAAACTTTGTAACTCATAATTCTCAATACTCTCCATATTATTTATTATAGAGAATATTTTGAAAAACGCTTTTTATGGTATATACCCATAAAAATATAATAAAACCTGCAAACACCATTCTAACTTCACTTTATCATTCCTAGCTATTCCAACTCCAAAAGGTGCTATTGTTTCTCCAATTTATGTGTCTTTATTATATGCTCTTTTCTAGTTCTTTATCTGCAATATGTCTTGATTCCGTATCTTTATTATCTCGGTAGTATATATCATGTTCTTTAGAAGCTTCGTCTAATATATTTACTCCTTTATCATTTCTTTATAATCTTTCTTGAAGCTTAGTAAAGGGTCAGCAGTAGCTATAGCAAGGTAAATGTAGCTATGGAATTCCTTTGACATTTAATATTTTATTCATTAATACTTTTCCATACTTCTCACTATTCCAAAATATTGGTGGTAATGTGATCAAAATCTTTATCAAATAACCTATGCCTTTAGGATCATTCGGGATAAATTGTGAGAGTTTAGAATTGATCATATCCATTATACCTACTTTCTCATTATAAGAAATATTGTTACCTGCTTTTTCTTCTCCATCCATTACAATTAATTTTCTAACATCATCCACCCAGATATTTTCTTTAGGAACTTCTGTATATTGTTTTATATCTATACCATTTTTTGGAGATTCTTTTCTTGTTGATAAAACTCTTCTCATTAAAACTTTATAATGTCAGTATATTTCTTACCTCGTTATGATTTAGGCTTATTTGATTTTGGATGGTTGTTTTGTAAAATTGCTTCATAATCTATTAATATCCCATAACATTCACTTTTATTTCCTTTTGTGTATTCTTCTGAGGTTTTTCTTGTTAATAATTCCAATATTTTTGTTCCTTTACAATGAAGATCTCCAATTATAACATCATTAGCTGAAAATTTTACTTCTAAATTACCATCTTAGTTTTTGTTTTGTCACTTGGATCAGCATAAATTCCAAAATTAGCATCTTTGTCTTTATAATCTCTTGAATTTAAATAATGTGTAGCTAAATCTCCTAAAGTTGTTAATTCAAAATCTTTTGTAATTGATTCTATCCCCTCAACAATACCTTTAATTTGTTTTTTCATGTTTTATTTCATCTTCTGCAGAACTATCATAATTTCCTGTTCTATATGTTGGAGGTATTTTAAATAAATTACTATCTACTGTCGCACTTTTATATGTAACAGAAACAAACTATGTTATTAGATTTTTGTTTTGTACTGTTACTTCTTTAATTGCATTTCCTAAAGCTTGCATAGCATCAATTACCGGCTGTTCTTGCTTCTTATACTTATCATATATAATTTATCTTTCTTTCTTCCAGCTGTTATATTCCTTAATGAGGAAGTCTTTAACTTAATATTCTTCTCAATATCTTTCTCATTTATTAATTATGGAGAAACCGAACAGAGCTAAAAACGTCTAAATAACGTGTTTTCGACGTTCAAATTTATTAGAGAGAAGACGAATATAAGTAAAAAACATACAGCGTTAAACACGTAACAACAAACGTATAAATAACGTATGTTCAACATTCAACATTTATGAAATCCTTAATCCTGTTTCTATATTTACCATTATTTATCTTTATTGTCATATAAATTACTATAAAACCATAATAATCTCTAAAACACATACAACATATCTTTTTAAAATTATCATAGGACATATCTCCTCCAACAAACTCATTATACACATGTTTAAGAATTGTATCATCTTGACGAAATATACATAAGAAATTGACGTTATCTCCCGCTAATTGTTTAAGACGATTGAATATGTTTGTGGAAGAAAAAGCAATCTAAATGCTTATGTCTTCCTCTTGTAAAGTAATTTCTTACACTACCTTGATTTTCTAAAATATAATCATGAAATACAATAGAGTAATTTTCACATTAATCAATAGGTACACTAGATTGGTTACTGGATTAAATGTTACTATTTGTTGATTAAACTTTAATTCTGCTACTCAAATCGTTTTTGTAATTGATGGTATTTAGGTTGATTCATTCTTTTGGAATATATATAAAAATATTTGTTGTTTAACCAGCCTGGTTGTAATAGAAAATTAAATAATAGAAAAGACTATCCAAAACCAGAAGGACCTATAATAAGACATCGCATATGAGCATGTAATAATTCTAAATTTCTCTTTTTGACGGTTTTCTCTTTAACCATTTCTTTTACATTCCAATTAACAGTATTCTTAACCTTACTCATTTATTAAAAAGAAAATGTTCATTATATTTTATTATGAAAAAAATATCATAAAACCAACGTTGTTTCTAATTGCTTGTTCCTTGTTTCCATGATCGAGTATCGTAGCAACATTCTTACCTTTCAACCATATATTGTTGTCTAAATCTTCTAGTGTGCATAGTTCGTGTACTTCTATAAATTTAAATAGCGATATGTCCTTTTGATTAACCTTTAGTCGTTTTATTTTAGTTCATTATTGTTTGGCGTTTGTAGCTTTATAGGTTATAAAGCGCTTGCTAGTGCCAGATGAGGAAAGTAGCTTGATCAGTCCATGCGGTTTAATCGTTTTATGTTCTAGTTTCGATTTGTATGAACTTGTTTTGGTGTACTTTACGATCTTACACACGAGTTCTGTTACTCTTGTTGTCAAATGGGTTATCTTCGTTTTAATTAGGTCTGAAAGGTCTAACTTAATGCTGTTAAACAAGTTGATTGCATTAGATTCGCCTAGTTGAAGCAGAACAGTCATTCGAGGGTAACGTTCTTTTATTTCGTCTAGTCTTGTTTGAAGGTTCTGTTCTTGAATTCTGACAGCCTAATAGTCAAAATGGATGTCCAAGACGTCTGGTTCGTCTTCTGATTGTTGGTTGTAGTTCTTCTTAATAAGGACAAACTTGTTTTGCTTGAGCTTGATTCGTGTCTCAGAAACTCACTTAGGTTCAACAGCTTGGAGAAGACTTTCTCTTTTAAACAGATTACTGCTGAGTGTGCTAACCGTTTTACTTATCCTTTTGTTTGTTTCTGTAAGGTCTGTTATTTGTTTGTCCTTGAGTTGTAACTCACACTGAATGCTTGAGACTAGTTCGAACATCTCGTTTGGCTGTGTAAGTTATTACTCTCCTGTTTGTCTTATTGAAGGTAGTACTTCGCTTGTTACCCATCGTTTAAACTATTTATCTTTTGGTTTCTTCGATGTTAGTATTAGTGAGTACAGACTAGATTCGTTAATGAAAACAGTATGCGGTTGTGTGTTGGAAGAGGTTGTAAAATTTACGGGACGTTGGATCTCTTCAAATGTTGTTTTGTCTTCTTCATCTACATGTGTTCTAAGTGATTGGTTTGTGTCCTTATATCCAAGTATCAAAGTAACGCCCTTTTTCTTAAACCACATGTTGTCGATTGTGTTTATCACCGTTAAACGTTCTTGTTCTTCGTTAAATATAAAAAGCAAAAGTTTATTATAACCCATTTATTATATTGAAAATCTTAAATCATTATAGTTTTAAGTTGCTTTCTAATCTTATGTACAGTAGCTTTTACATATTCTTCATCGATATCGCCATTCAATGTTATTATCATCTCTAATTGTTTTTAAATGAGTCAATACAATTCACAATAACCTTATATTTATCTTTCCTTTTGCTGATGTTATGTTTAGAAGACAACCATGTAATAACTGCACTTCCTGTAGCTAAATATGTTGTTATTATTGAATAAACAGTGACAGGACTAAATACATTAATAAAGTCATTTGTTGGAGATAATAATGCCAATAAACCGATTCAGATGTAGTAAGTATATTTAACAAAACGTAATTTCTCCTTTTTCTTTTTAAGCTGTATTCTAATTTTCTAATAATGTCTTCTATTAACTTTATTACTTTTTCTCTTGGAATATCTTTAGGTAAATCATACTAGCTCTTTTGTTATATAATAAATGGCTATGGCTTTTAAATTGAGTGGTAATAATGAGCTATTAAAATTGAAACTACATCACGATTTAGACAATTCTAACAATTCAAGTATAGGTGTAGTAGGTTTTTGTGCTACATATTTAACTCCAAACATTAATAATTATTTCTTCAAGTATGACAATAATGATGTATACATACCAAAAGGACTGTATAGTTTAAAAAGTCTTGGCGATTATTTAGAATAAAAAAATATCACTATTAATTTATCAGAAAATCGTATACTGAACAGAGCAGAAATAACAACTGATGACCAAAATTTAATGATGGGTAATATCAATGTAATTCTTGGTTTTGAACAGTATGAAACACTAGAAAAGAATAAGTTACATATTGGAAGCAAATTACCTAAATTTTATCCATTTTATTATATAAATATTTACTATAATGTAGCTGATGGGATGTTTGTTAAAGGTAGTGATTATACTCACAGAGAAACAG
>JAGDQP010071324.1:0-10647 GCA_022664845.1 Lepisma saccharinum | reverse complement strand
ACCCGAATAGTACCTTCTCCTTCCAACTTTTCATACAATCCATCTTTCCGTCTTAAATTAAGTTCTATATTGTTCACAATTCCCTTTTTCCAATTATAGTTTCTCTTTCAAGGCATTTCCCACTAAGAGCACACATTAAATCAAAATCAAACATTCTTCTTTTATTGTATTTCCAATAACTAAGTAATTTGTTAAGTTTAATCCATTCATTTCACTACGTAAATTTTTACAAGATCCTTCAGTTTCTTTAAAATGAAAATCGATTACTACGCTCGCACAGAAAATATTAAATGTAGCCTACAGCATACAATACAGTTTCATATGAGGTAACCTTACAAGTGACCTTACAAGTTTGTGTAATTAATGTTCTTAGACTTCTAAAATAATTATGTAGGATACTTTTGTTAAAAATTATTAAAAAATATCCTGTTTTACACAGCATTATATATTGAAAAATGTTGTCTAATCATATTCACTTCAAGATTACTTACTAGGAAAGACAACTTCACTTATTTAAATTCTTACCATTTTGCAGTCTAATTATGGGATATTATGTATTCTATGTATTATTTATCATGCACCACTCTACGTTTAAATGTTCTATCAATAACACTGTGCAACAAATTTTCCACTTTTAGTTCTTCCCTGAGAAATTTAATGCAAGTATCATAGTATCAGTGTGACTGATCACTGCAGCGAAATCCGTTTTTTTCTATCAGGCTTAGATTTTGAGAAATAGGCAAACCAATAATGTGACGTACAAGTGGCAGAAATGCACTAATAATGTTACATAAATGACTTGTATGGGCATGTGGTTAACGCCAAATCGTGTGTAGAGCGAATGGCACTGAGGTAAGTGTGCCCCTCAACCAATTTCTAAGATTCTCAGCACATGACTTACAGCACAACTGTGGGACCCGCGTTTTGTCTCTATCAATCTTACAAGAAAACCGTCAATAACATCATAAAGAAACCTACATTGACAATTCTCTAGGAGAATCAAGGTCATACACAAAAAAATTAGCTGCCCATTTCAACTGAAAGGTTCCGATATAAGAACTGGATATTCTTATGCTAATATTGAATATGAAGTGTACAAAGTGTATCTTTTATGATGCATTTTTAAAACGTCACTTCTACTTCATTTTCGGCATGGAATAACAAATTGGCTAGTCGTAGCATCTTCTCTGACACCACAGAACTCCATCTTTACACTCCAGTGGTGCAAACTCCACGTAGGGAAATGTCCAAATATGTCTGAAAGTTACCCTTTTTTCTAATCACTGCCCGTTTATCTGAAATTTGAAGGCTGGTACAAAAAAACAAAGTATATTTTAGAATTCAGCAGACGAATTTTTTTTAGGAACAGCCACTAGCTCTCAGGAAATAAAATCCGTGATGCACAGTGTAATCATTCATGCATTTTGTAAATTTTATGTATTTTCAACTAGCTTTGTAAATAACAAATTCTATAACTTTATAATTTTTAGTCATAGGAGTCTTCATCACGCCATCTTAACTCTATATTTAAAAATGTTATTTATCAATGTCGCATATGTAAAAACTTATGTTTTTTTATTAATATAATGTTATGAAATATGCATACATTATTCTTAAAATATTTACCTACGTAATGTATGAGTATGCATTTGTACATTTGAAAAACTTCTATATTTTTTATTTAAAAAATTGATGCCAGTCAAATGTTTCCAAATATGCCTGTAGCACTAAGAAAACCATTCTTTTTGAAAGTTGAGTATATTTCAATCATGTATGCATTGTGTTATTTTTACGATGTACCAATGCTTTTTACAAAATATCCTTTTCTTGTACATTCAAGATTTGTGCCAAAATTTGCCTTACTGTACATATTTTATTTTTATTTCTCCGTAACTAAATAAGTGAAAACCATAGATTCTTGTATATTGATGAAGGATCTATAGTAAAATATTTTAGTAGTAAATTTCACTTCCAAGTAACAATGGTGTAAGTGTAAGGGAAAAGAGAATATAAAATTATGTAAAAATTTGAAATTTCTTAAATTTCGTCTTCATTTCCTTCTAAACGTAGACCAACATACGCATAACAATATTATTCGCTAAATGTCTGTTATTAACCAAATAAAGCAATGTATGTTCCATAATTCCATTGCAGTAAGTTTTTCTCTAAAAATAATTAAGTAACACAGGTATGTTTTAAAAACTGCATGTTAAGGCTGTCAGCCATATTGGATTTTGACCCTTCGGATCACTTTTCTCTTGTGATAACATTTTTAATATGAATCAGCAGTGTTTGAAGCTTCTGAAAATATTAGTTTCATTTAGTTCTGAGGGGGTGCGTAGAGAGGGGTACCCTAACTCCTCCTCTAAATTGCTTTTTCGCCAAACTTACTAATATCTCATTTGTGCTTTAGTGTTTACTAATATTTACCTTTGCATTCTGCACGCCCAATTTTCTGGGAAGCCTTTTGTACTTAACAACGTAGTTTTTGCCTTTCTGATAACCCATATTGAAGGAAGAAAATTACATTTCCATCTTTTTTCTGATTTTCTTTCTAGGTTCAGTATGGTTCTGTGACATTAGCCAGAGGTTCAACAGTTGGGATAAGTGAAATTATCCTGCATCCAAACTTTGAACCGTAAGTATCGATAGTTGAACATCCAAATTTAAAACAAAGAAAATACGTATATGTTCAATCTATTAGCATGAAAAAGACTTTCAGATTGAATAAAACTTAGAGATCTATAATAATTGCCAACTGAATACAATTTCATTTCATATTTAAGACACTAAAGAGGATTGGAAGGTGCTACCTGTTAAAGTGTTCGTGATTACAGCCACCATCTTGAAATCGCCTTCCTTGTACACTACTCTTTGTTTTCGAGAGCGAAAGAAGGGTCGTTTCATATGTCAATCTGGGCTTCAAATCGAAAGATAATGAAATGTGACATTGGTATGGACTACTTGTTTTACAACTATGGAAAGACCTTTCTCCTCATCCTTTTCGAAGCATTTGGAGATATGATAATCAAATGCGTACCAATGAGTACTGGATAAATATGACGCTAGTAGGTGATTACTATAGTCACCATTTTGAAATCAGTAATCCTCTATGATAACTGATTTTTAACCAAGAATAGTGTTACATGATAAATCAGTTATAAGTCAAATTATACAACAAAAGCTTTGTTGAAGTTAGTTTTGACATAATCCTTACACGTAACTAATTTCAACACTGTTGTTCTGATACATTTTCTCCGCTGGTCCTGATATATTTTATCGTATGTCCGTATTCCTCTTTTAAGAATCGCTTAAGATATAATATAGACGATTTCAACATGCCCCAATGAAGGTCATACGCTTGTAGATGATGATATCCTATACCTAACATTCATTAGAATGTTTGCGCTGTTCAGTGTATCTAACTATTTAGAAAAGAAAACCCTGTTACCAGAATTTTGAATCAACCAATCCATGCTTATATTAACTAACTAACTCGCAAGTTGCTCGTCGTAATAACAAACATTCACCATTGGTGTCTATCCTGTGCAACAAAAAACCCAGTTTTCATCTTGAACAGCTATCTCTTGAAGACCTCTTGTAATATTGTCATCCCAAAAACGTATAGGTCTTTCCAACGGTCTCTTCACCTCCGGCTTTCCAATCAAGATGCAATATAATCTTCGTTTTCCCCACCCGAGCTACATTATCTGCCCATCTTAGTCTTTGTGTTTTAATTACTCTTATAATAGTGTATGGAGTTCATCATTATGCAGTCTCCTCCATTCTCCGGTCAGCTCGTCCCATATAAATTTCTCAAAACCTTATTTTCAAACATAAATAATTTATGTTCATCTGATAGGATCTTACTCCAACTTTACCGACCGTAAAGTGCTACCAACAGAATAACCGTTCTGTATACTTTTAATTTCATCTTTCTTGATATTAATGTCGAGGTTACGAGCTTCTGGATTGACTTTAAACATGTGCTGCACGATGCTAAGCGACTTTTTATTTCTTCCGTAACTTCTGTTTTGCTGGTTTCCTATGCTCCCAAGTATTCAAATGTATTTATTTTCTTTAATGTCGTTTAAGTAATGAGATTCCGCATAATTATTACAATCAAATTTATCGCCTTTTGTTTCTAAATCGGAATTATTACTGAGGCTTTTCCATTCTCTTGGAAGCATCTCCTTTCTCCATGTATTACTTATCTATTTAAGCAGTTTCCTGACTTCTTTTCCTACCGCTTTAGTTAGTTTCGCTGAGATGTTGGCAATCCCTTGTGATTTGAAATTATTCAGTTTCTTCATAGAAATTTCTTACACGAACAAATAGGCATTTTTAAACCACTTTCGCTCTCAAACTTGAAGTACAGGTCTATTTAGGCTTTATATCTCTCTGTTAGTTACTAACTTTAAACTCTTTGATCTTTTCTGATATTAAGTTTGCAGTAAAACAATAAAAGTGCAGAACATGTATTTTCTTCTGTATTTGTTTTTTTGAAAACAACAAAATTACTAATAGTTGCACGCTCTGACCAGCAGTTGTCCCCCTCAAATCCAGAAGTTTTACTAGCATCTCAACGTAGAAAGTCCTATTTTCGAAAGCTTAAAAAAAGCACTATTTAATCGAGTGTGCAATAAGAAAAACACCGTACTTGACTTACCAAATCTTCACATACCCTTAGTCACTAATTTTATTAAATTTCCTAATGCGTGTATACAGGGTGTCCCATTTTAGTGAAACCACTGGAATATTGCGAACCACTGAAAGAAAATACGAAAAGTGTGCAGTAGAACATTACCCACAGAGAGGGCACAGTCTTCCATGCAAAATCGAGTGATGTCACATGCACAGTGTTGCCACCTCAGCACAAACATATATTTTTTTCAAATGAGATGAAGGTTCAATAATTTCCTAGGTGATACTATGAGTCATGATAAAATTTTATTCGAACATGGGTAGAATTCTGCTTCGTTCTGGAAATGCAGTGATTCCAACTTGGAGCCCAAAATCAACGCTAATAATGGGAAGAACGTGAATAATTCTCAATAAATCAGAAACGACGCATTGAATGAAAATTTCGTTTAAGGAAATTTGTTTGTAACAACATGGTGGATATCAGCATTGAAAACACGATGTCACCAGGTTGTCAGTGTTGCCAACCTGGAATAACGTTTTTTTAAATGGCACTACGTCGAATTATTATGTATTTGGCATTCCCTAGTGATGATAAACAACATACGTAAATCACACGTCGCAGTGTTGCAAATTGTGGATAAAACAAAGGTTTTTCACGAACTTATACAAACTACATAATTAATTCCCTAGGATATTTCTTTCACAGTGCAAAACACTGCGACGTGTTCTTAACGTATGTTTATCATCACTAGAGGATGCCAAATACATAATAATCCGACGTAGTGTCATTTGAAAAAAAATAAACGTTATACCGAGTTGGCAACACTGACAACATGGTGACATCATATCATATTTTCAATGCTGATATCCACCATGTTGTTACAAATTAATTTCCGTAAACGAAATTTTCATTCAATGCGTCGTTTCTGATTTATTGAGAATTATTCATTTTCTTCCCATTATTAGTGTTGATTTTGGGCGCCAAGTTGGAATCACTGTATCTCCAAGACGAAGCAGAATTATACCCATGTTCGTATCAACATTTTTGTTTATCATGACTCATAGTATCACCTCGGAAAGTTTTGAATGTTCATCTCATTTGAAAAAAAATATGTTTGTGCTGAGGTGGCAACACTGTGCATGTGACATCACTCGATTGTGCATGGAATGCTGTTCCCCTCTGTGCATATATGTTCCACTGCACACTTTTCGTATTTTCTTTCAGTGCTTTGCAATATTCCAATGGTTTTATTAAAATGGGACACCCTATATATATAGTGCCGTATTATGTATTTATTGACAGTGAGTTGTAGGCAGTGCGAATTTTTCCTATTTTATTGTTTTTTGTCCCGAAATTAAAGTCATTGTAATGGCTGGTATTCAATTCTAGTAGTAGGCTCCTTCTTAACAGCTATGTTGTGTGCCGAGATGTCGGAACGAAGGGCCTTTGTCCGCTAACTATTTGCGAGCAAGGCAGTCTTATATTAAATATATGAATAGGAAAGTTATTTAGACTTTGCTCCCTCAATTGAAAAAGCTACACCCTATATGGCTACTCCCTATGGAGCGAAAAGCTACTCCTTTTAATGATGATGTGGCAGGAGTAAATATAGTCAAAGCAGAATTCGAATCGTGGGCAAATAAGTGAAAAAATGTGCTTGCAAATGAGTTTTCTCGTACAGCTGTTGATGGCTTGACTCATTGCTCAGAAGAACTGTACCCGAATTTCTACAAGAGTTTGCAGATGCTTGTGACTATACCTATAACCTGAATGTTGCTTCTTAAGTTTGAAAGTAATTAAATCGTATCTTCGCTCGTCTGTGACAGGACAGATTAAATGGTCTGATGCACTTGTCAGTGAACAGTGACATTGAAATAAACGCAGAATATGTTCTCAGTCTGCTCACCCGAGACAAACGTCGGCTGAAAATTGGGCTGTTAAAGTGGTCACAAATTCAAAGTTAAAGAATTTAATTTTTAATGCCTTCAGACAAATTTGGCTCAGGCCGCATGGATGATTGGTGGAATGAAGAAAGTGGGAGGAAACGGGAGAACTCCGAGAAAACCAACGTACACGGTGTTTGTCCACTACAAAGTGTACATGGCAGAAGCTGGGTTTGAACTGACGACCCCAAGTGCCAGAGGGGTTCATTGAACCTCCGCGGCCCCAAAATAAACGTTAAAGAGCAAATTGCAAATAAAGATGATCATATTACTGTGATTACAATTGTTGACTATATCAGTTAGTTGCTGAGGATGGGATTGCATCTTCAGTGAGTCCACAAAAACAAGTCTTCGAGAAGGAAGCACCTCTTCAGATATCCTGAATGCCTGTCTACGTACACAAGAAATATTTCAAACAAATCTGATATTGCTCCTTAACATTTGGAAATTAAAAATAAAAGGTACATTTTAGAGTAGTTCACAGCACTTCATGGTTTGGATGTCAAGGGGATTAGTTAACGTTTGCATTATTCGTTTACATTTACGGGTAGCTTTACTGTCTGACCACGGAATTTTATCAGACAACTTTCATCCTATTTTGGTATTTCAGGGCATATTTGATATTTGTCGAGTAGCTTTGTGGTTCGGGGGTCTGAGGACCCCTGGTCTATAGGGCAGGCATTCAGTTACTACCTTAGGCTTCAAAGACAATCAAAGTTTTAATCACCTTGCGAACAAATTTGATCTTTCCGTTCTTTTGCAAAGCAAATAATCAGAAATCAGCTTTCACTACTACAAAAATAGAAACAAGAATTTTGAATGCAAAAACATTGGTTAGGTATGTACAAATATTGAATAATATTCTATATTTTCTTAGTTCGTCGCAACACGTTTGAAAACCCGTATAATCATGCAGTGGACTATTAGAATTGTCTATTCAAGGTGATTCTGCAAGAGCAGTTCCTTCGGAGATTATTTTTTGTATGAATAAAAAACAGTTCTTACTGAACGTAAAATCAAATATAGATGATGAATATTAAAATAACAGTAGTTACTCAGCCGTTATTCTCTAGCATTCTGGACGTCAGTCCAGAATTCATTAATTGTTGTTATAAGTAGCTCTTAGATTGCCTCAACACCGAAAATCGTGATTCTGTAACGAGAATCAAACCCGGAAACATGAGTACCAAGTGCAACGAGCGTCACTACTACTCCGCTGAAAGGGTCATATGTCTATGAGACAGAGAGAAAAAGATGGAGGGACCACTCTCTTAACAAAATCCTGGCTACGGGCCTGTAAACAAAATACACACCAGGATTTGATCCCGGGTTTTCCATGCTAACTTTCCTACATGTTGCCATTACACTGAATTGACAATTTAAAATCAGCCGCTTGTAAGTCTTATTTACGGTTAACGAGTAATATTTACTGTTAAAGGAGTAATGCGCCTGCGCGAGAATGGCCCCAGCTTAATAGGGCTTTCTGTATTGAGACACTACTGTGTTTCACACTTTCGTTCACTAGACGCTTTTGAGTAGTTATATAATTTCAGATCTAACGCTAGTTCAACAATCAAGACCAGTACCAGACATAAATTGTAGACTATGTAGACCTAATAGTACTAGAGATCAGAAGAAAATATTTCCTACCTGAAGAGGTGTACGAGTAATTGGCACGGCTGAGAACAATGACCTCTCTCTAAAAGTGATACTGGACTGACTGTTTGCTCCCATTGAAAGTTTCATGAATGAAGCCAGGGACCGGAGAGGATACATAATATCATTTTTCCACTTCCAGTCTAAACCAATATGGACCAAATCTGTGGTTCTAACTCAGATGTTTACTCTTGATATCGTTGTGCGGCCCGTTTTCTGATTTATTTCTTAATTCTTGTAAACATACTCAAATATCATTTGCAGTATTTTCTATTATGTGCAGAGTACTGTATACTCTTATACAAATGACTTAGGAATTAGGACGTAAACCAAAAAACGGGCCACACAGCAATAAACGAATAAAACTGAGTTAGAACTGAAAATTTGGTTCACATTGGATTTGATTGAAAGTGGACAATTTGGTTTAAATATTTGCTCTGGCGTCTATCTTTCGACACTAAGTGGCCACTCCAGTACCGTTACGTAGAGGTCGATGGCTGAGACCACTAGTTGGCACCAATGCTTACTATTGGTTCCTGTGAATGACTGTGTTAGAATATAAATATGTTATTTTTTAATTACTAGTTGTTGGTTGCCATTTCAAATGGCATACTAGTCCTTGCCCCCCTTCCCTTGTAGTAATAACTGATGTGAGTAATAAACACTCACTAATACTTTGAAAAAAGAACACGGACGTGAGTACGCTGGTCTTTATGCAGCTCAAGTGCACTTACCTTAATCTCTTGACTGCAACTGACACCCTGTCAGCAGTCGACAAACTTGTTCTAAGTTTCTTGGTTAAAGTTATAATGTACCTTCTACATTTAATAATTCTTTGTGTAAAGTATACTGAATAATTTGCATAATTGGAGTTCCTTTCTACATTAACCAAATTTGCGAGTATTGTGATAAATGATCCAGTTACTTTATTTCTTTGTTTGCAGACGAAAATTTGAGCACGATATAGCATTGGTGAAATTGGAGAGACCGATCGACGTAACTATAATTAATCTTCCGTTAAATCAGATACTAAAGGCTTCAGGTAAACTTGTTATGAATTAACTAATACTAATAGTTGACGGCCTTGGTCAGGGACTCAATCGTTACAGAAACTTTACCCTGGACTCATGTACGTGTTGTGAAGAATTCCTGTAAAAAGAACACTGACAAGCAGTAGTTGTAGAGTGACTGGCTTGGTATAATGGTTAACACATGGGATATCTACTCGGGTAACGTGGGCTTGATTTACGGCGAGGCAACACATTTGTTTAAACATTTTTTAAAGAACAATTACTTTATAGATGGCATAGGCATACATGCAATTTCAAATTTCACAAATTCAGGTTAGGTTAGAAATTCATATTAGGTGTGTTTTCAGTATACTTGATCCACTCGCTTGCTGCTAGTTGACCACAACGCCAGCAGATGGCTCTGCAATGGGGTAGAGTTCCTGTACCGATTGAGTCTTTTTCGTTCCGAAAACAAGCTCAGTCGGTTGTATAAAGCTTTCAAATAGTCCATGAAATTACAACAGAAATGTACTTCTAATCTGTTCTTTCATTTTGGTGTATACTGCTCATCTCTTTTCATCGTGAGTCGAAAAAAATGACAGGCATCCAGATATATTCCTAAAACCGAGCGGTCGTGACTCAACTATAGAGCGATCGGGAGGACCTGGAAACGATCCTGACTGTGATTTATCCAGTTTTCTTTATTCAATCTTACCGAGCAAATGCCATGATAGTACCTCCAAACTAGGCACCGGTCGACCACCTTCTGTTATCCCTTCCCCGCCCCCCTCCACACACCTTTTAACGGCCTGAGCCCATAAAGAATTCAATATTCCTAACTGTTAAGCATCTGTGAACGAAACGGATCTTCATCAACTTTTGACTGAACTTGTTTGGGGAACGATTTCTTGAATTTATTTTAGTAAGATATTCTGAACATATGAAACATTCTAGGGAATTATCTGCGCCCATAAAAGCCGAGTGAGCTAAACACAAACTGTCCCAAAATATTGATACAACAAATAGTGGTTGTATAAAATACCTTTCAAAATCCATTAAGATGCACCGAAACATTTTGAAAATAATTCTGTACATTAGAATGACTACTACTTTCTGAAAATTTAACTCAATTCTCTTGAAAACATGCTTTTGTCGGTTAGGTTGTTATGGTTTTAACGAGTCTATGTACATCTGTGATTCAAAATTATGGAACAAACTTCGCAGCGTGATTACACACGGCCAATGAAGACTAGAAGGTTATTTTTCACATGGGTATTACTTAATCTGCTTCTTTCCGAGATACTGGGGGATTCCAAGCTCAATCTTTACGATGGAGAAGTGAATCGGATCATCAACGACGAACTTGAGTTCAAAATGTTTGTTCGAGGTGGGT
>JAGDQP010071323.1:0-10647 GCA_022664845.1 Lepisma saccharinum | reverse complement strand
GAATTTTATTTTATTTATGGCATTCAAGCATCTCAGGCTCAGGCCGAGCTAAAAGCCGTCTGGCACACCTTGGCGCTCGATGGAATGTAGTACCATTAGTTTGGGTTTGAATTAGTAGATATGATTTTAGGTGTTAGAAACGTCAGTGTGGCAAATTTCTGCATGGTTTGAAAAAGAAACGAGATCATGAGTAATATTTTCTCGTTGTGAAAGTTTAAAGAATTTTATTCAAACGTCCATCAATGCTTTGGTTTGTAGCGACAGAAGAACGATAAATAGATACCAGAAACGTTCCTCCGGAATTATATATGTTAGCGACTAATCTAAAAATAACCTTATTGGTCAAAAGTTGAATTTTGCATTTTTAATGTTTTTCTGCTTCTCATTGAGCATTCCGAAAAAAACAAACTAAAAATGACATTTTACAATATTAGTCAATTCACCTTAATACCGTTAAGAAGAATTGGATTTCTGGAAGTGGATAGCCTGATTTCAGCATTTGTTTGGAAAGCCTCAATGAAGTCGGTCACTTTGGGCATCGATCCGAGAACTTTGGAATAAAAAGTGCATACAATTTCTACTGTTATTTTATCAACTGTGATGTAATCTTGATATATACTCCAGGAAAGCTTGAGAAAAGTAAAGCTTACATTTATTTAAAATGTATATTTTTTGCTCTAAAGACATAGTTGAGGTAAGTAATCTCTTTCATAGTAAATAAAATTTAATAATAAATATCTATCCATATTACCAAATTAAAGCTTGCAAAAGCTAGACAAGTGCAAAATAAACAAAACAAATAACAATATCTAAGATTATTTGAAAGCTAATAGTTCTGTTGGTAATTCATTCTACTCGACGAAAATAATCCGAAGCGTGAAGATCAAAACTCATCATAGTCTAAAATCAGTTTCCTATATAACGACAGAGGAGTAAGTTGTTTAATTTCTTCGCAAGTAATTAAATAATAATAATAATGCTTGCTATTTACACACATTGTCCTTATGTGGTTATGCACAATTCTTATTTTGAAAAGTATTAAAAACAGAAACGCGCGCGCGCGCGCACATGCATGCATACATGGTAAGATAATTATAATGGATGACTGTATAGTATAGTGTATAACTGAATATGAATTACACACCCCCAATAACTTTAGACACCCCCCTTCGACTACATTCCTGGCCTACTCCCTGATTAAAATCAACGAATCTGCAACATGGGTATGGATATAACCTTTGTTTTAGGGCTCATTTTCAAGCCCGCTTGCCTTGCGTGTGATTTGGGTGAGTAGGCAGTTGGAACACGTGTTACAGCACGTAATAAACTACACCGCGTGTTTCAATTGGCTACTCACCCAAATCACACGCAAGGCAAGCCACGCAAGCGTGCTTGAAAATGAGCCCTAATTAAACAGTAGGGAATTAGTAGGAACGAAAGTCCATCCTTTTGCGGATCTAGTGTCCAAGGAGATATATAATTTTAAAAAACGCGAATATGTTATACCTGCAGCTTCTGTCAGACATTGAACCACTTATTCCTTTGCAAATAATTATCACGGAAAGTTCTGTAAATACCTAGCAACATGATTCACAACGAACAATCCGAAACGTGCTGCGAAAAGCTATCTCCATTTCATTTAAATACGTTAAATACGCATTCACATTGATCAACACATAATAAACATGCAGAGAAATATTTATCCCGACACTTCGTATTATCAGTGACCCGTATTATGTTGTTTGCTTTAAAAAAAAACACTGAGAGTATCCCGAGCGGGCGAAGAAGAGTTAGTTAAAATCGTGATCTATATTTTCTTTTACATTATACACGATGTACATTCAAAACACTCCGAATGTGATTGAACCAAGGCGCAAAGAGTTAAATAGTCTCCAGTGCCTCTCACTCTTCACTTTTGTTTCACAATTACGTGATTGACATCCTTTATTATATACTCAGGTGTGAAATATTACAATTATCGTGTAAATTTTACATTTTGTAGGTCAGAAAGTAAAGAGAACCTCATAACGCTAAAATATAAAATCCATGTCTAGGGAAGGTCCAAAAAACTTGCATTTTGCTTTCCTCCCACTGTTTTTTTTTCTAGTGCCCATAATTATTGCTAACACGAAGAGACGCCAATAGCCGCAATGTCTGTATCTGTTGATAAGAATAAAGTCTTGATTAGGTCAGCTAGGTGTTGTGCTATATCTACGCTCCATATGCCACACATATGACATTTATTGAAACTTAACGAAACCCAACATATCAAAAGTTGCTACGAAAAGTCATGTGTCATTTTTATTTCTTTAAAAGCACACTCGAATTGATGAACAGTAGCGTTATGAATAACACATATTTTACTACAAAAATCATGGACTCAGTGTCTAGCCAGCAACAGCGACAGACAGGTGAGTTAAAGTAAGATATTTTTAAATATTATAAATGACGCACATCACGTTTAAAACTTAAGCCTACTTCATGTACGCGACCGCAACACGTAAGCAGCCTAATAGTTCTCCATACTTTCATCTTTTTCAGTCTCATGTTGCACTTCCCTAAGTGAAACTTGTGTTTTTATTTGTGATTCATGGACTTCAGCACATGTTGCAAATCTGTACTTCTGTAACTTTTAATTTTGTGACATCTCAACTAGGCTTTACCTGTTGGTCAACTAGAGTGCGTATTGAAACAGGGATTCTGCCACACCTCCCAATTATGTCATCCCTGCAATTACCTGTTGGTCAACTGGAGTGCGTATTGAAACAGGGATTCTGCCACACCTCCCAATTATGTCATCCCTGCAAATCATTGAACGCACATCCCACCTTTGAAATTTTTACCGTTGAAATCGATAGAAGCCATGTAAAATCTACTTACACCCCCCAAACTTTCTGAAATTGTTTCAGCCAAAGTTTCCCATCTTTTCTTGTACGTATTTTTAAATGCAGATCTTTCTTACTTTTTGATATATATAAATTTGAAGTGCTGTGGAATTTTGTCAATTTTCTATTTGTCTCTTTCCACAAATATTTATTTCCTCTTTCACATAATCTTTTTATCAAACTTAGTCCTTTTGAATAATCTCTGGAACCGGAACATGGAACAAGGAAAGAACGACTCTTAACAGTCACAGTGAAAAGTGATGTCAGGCAAAAAAATTCAGCCAATAAAATAAAGAATACACTTTTAAAGTTGTGCGTGTAGATGTTGAAAACTCATTGGTGGTATGTAATCCGTACAGTTTCTAAAATTAAACAGTAAACTCAAAAACAAAATGTGTTTTATTTTTATCTTGCTACAACACCTGGATGCGATTCAGTATCAACTCTCTGAAGAAATTGACAATAGTTAAAGCTTAAGTATTTCCTTTCCTTTTTTTTTTTTTTTTTAAGGCTTCAAAAGCATATGTACAAGGGACAGATTGACTTTTAATTGATTTGTCTTGCGGATCAGAATTTGGGCAAAAGCTCTTTTATTACGCGAGGAAAAGACATGTATCTCAAAGTGTCCCAAGGTACAACAGGTTCCACTATAAAAGGCGCTATTTCCAAATTCTAGTAATAACGATTGTCGGATTTTCGGGACTTTTATTTTTTTATCCGATTTCCTGGCTTCCATACAAATTTTCAGATCCTTCCTAATTTCTTTCCTTTTTAATCAAAATGTCTTCTTCGTTTACTTGAGTAGTACTGCGAAAGGCAATATTCAGTAGAGTTATCAACTTGAAAAAGTGAAAAGTCGGGACATTTCCGATTCAGAAAGCTTGCACGAAGGGCTATCAAGGGATGGGGGGG
The DNA here is from genome assembly GCA_022664845.1 of Lepisma saccharinum. Classification (NCBI taxonomy): domain Eukaryota; kingdom Metazoa; phylum Arthropoda; class Insecta; order Zygentoma; family Lepismatidae; genus Lepisma; species Lepisma saccharinum. The sequence continues at coordinate 6,850 of JAGDQP010071323.1, read as the reverse complement.
TTACGGCTGAGGTTCCCCAAATCTACCTTCCCTTTTGTAGCCCCAGTTTTATCTGTATTCTTTATTTTTTACATATGCCATAAAATTATTTCAATCCCCCTGACTATTTTAAATGAGGATATTGTGGTCCCCAATGTTGTTTTATATCCTGGGTTTGTAAGATTTTGAATGGACAGAAAAGAAACAATTAAGCCCTACAAAACCAGTAGACTAAAAATTCGTTTGAATTATTAAACATATATAATAATGTAGGGGAAAGAAACTTTAAATAGCCAGGCCATACTGTATATTTATACCAAAACAAAAGCAAGCACAAAAATAACTTGTTGATCACAAACAATAGAAATATCTGTAGATAATATAAAAAAAATATCTGAAATCTACAGAAATAGACATAAATCATGATAATTGTAGGGTGTCAACTCATTGCTGACAACAGAAAATGTATTTCAAAGCTACCATTGTAATCAACACAAGAACATTGAAATGCTCTGAGCTCAATTAACAAAAAGACCATAAATAAATTCAAAGGAAAATGTAAATTATTATGAAATTCTGCCTTACTAATTTATTATTCTCCAACTAATTAGTAAAATATAAAAGAGTAGGGACATTTAGGTGTCCCGCCAAAGTCGTGGTGGGACAATTTTAGAAGAGACAATCCGACAAAATCAGTACAGTCGGCAATCCTACAATATTGACCTGGTACTCAGGACGTGAATATTGTAATTTGTAACATAGCCAGGTCGAAAAATCGTGCCAAATTCGAAATTTGGCAGCCGTCACACACGCCTTTATTTATACCCGTAATCCGAAGTTAATTATTTATGGCGTATGTAGGTAATTCAGTTCTCGTTCGTGAGCATAGCTTTGATGATTAACCACGCATCCGCACGGTAGATAGTTATTTATGACGAACTTGTAATCACCTGTGTGTCAACAGTAACCTTCGAAAACGTGGACGTCAAACAACAGCATCTTGTTCAAAAGTAAATTTAAAAAAGTGACAGTGGATTTATTCAAGCAACTGTCGTTCTGACTGGCGTGATTACTCTAGGTCCATATGAATATGTATCAAAAGGTTTCTTAAATCCTGGAAGGATATTTGTGTTTAACTTTCACAAAGACGTTACGTTTAATAACCCAGCGGTATTGTACGGTATTTCTAACCAGCAATCTTCTATATTCTCGTATGGTATTGTGGAAAATATATATAGACCTGTTTACTTGTATGAAGTTAGATATTCCACTAAGAATTCTACTCCATTTTAAGTTTCCACAGTGTTTTGGTGAAGGAGGAACCAATAGTATTTATTAAGCAACATAAAGTACCAATTGTGGTTAGTGTACAAGGGAATATGCAGTATACACGGTAGAGTATATGTGTAGGTGTTGAAAACTAACTGGTAGTCAGATGTACAGTTTGGGAATTTAAACTGATGATTGGAAATATATAGAAAAATAAGGTAAATGCACCAATAGCTGACACTTTAAGGAAGATTTCGTAAGGTTTGCTCCAAATTAAGTACAAAAAGTAATGTTAGGACTTTGAAAATTTAAACAATAAAAGTACAAAGGTTGAGGAAAAGTTCGTAATTATTAGTGATAATTTAATTACGTACTTTATTTATTTTTTTATTCAACATATACTTTTTGTACTAATAGCTGACATACAAAAAATATTGTTGATCCAATACCTGACATATACATGATCCAAAAGCTGACACTTTTCTAATAAGTTAATTTTCACTGAAGTAACAGATTTATGGAACCGATTCCGTAAGTTAATTTTTGTTTACTTAATACGGTATTTATGCATTTCTTGTATCAAATAAATTTCCTGCTTTTCATCATATTTAGGAGTATTGATAACTTCCAAAATATCTTCATAATCATACCACAGAATGTCGTCTACTTCTGGCCAATTCCAGCCACATCCACTCTTTGTCATAACCTTCACAAAGGCTGCTTTCTGCATTCTTTTTAAAACTTTTCCTGGGAAAAATTCTCCTTCGTACTGAACTACAACGAAATCATTGAATTTGACACATGCTTCCAACTCATTTTCACTGTTTGATATCGTTTCTTGAAGCCAATCCTCACCATCTCCCTCAGATTCTAATTCAAGCTCAACTGAAGAGTCAGAGGATTCGGTAGATGAAATTGAGACTTTTCTCTTCGGACGACCTTTTACCTTTTTTGCTTCCTTTGCAATCTCTCTCTTTTTTTGTCGTTCCTGCTTTACTTCTTGGATACGTTCCTTTTCCTTTCTCTTCTTTTCATGATACTTCTTCCATTCTTCTGATGTTGCAACTGAAGGAATTTTCTCTCTCTTTCTCCTTATTGTGGGTGAGCTTCTTCGTTGTGGCCAAAACAAGGCTCTTTTGAATGGCGAGGGAACTAGGAGATCAATGTTACCACTTCCATTGCTTTTCGAAGTGCTGGGGGTTGAAAAACTAGAGGCATAGCAATGCGCGGAATTTTCTGTTGTCTCTGGTTCGACTAATTGCTCCTTGTTGGTTATGCTTCCATCTTTGCTATCTTTATCGCATTTTTCTGCATCTAATTTTACTGATTTCCACAAATGAAAAAGGTTTTTATCTTCTATATTGCCTTGCCATATGTCATGAGACTCGGAGAATACTTTAACTTTTTCTGTCCCAATTCGTTGTTCCAAGGAAGACAAAAATGTATTTATTGGGCCACAAGCTCTTTCAGATGTGTTGTCAGAAGATGGTGCTAAAATACTTCCACCTCTCATTAGTTTCCGATAATCTACGCCGTCGGGGTTGAAGGGATAGAGTCCACAAGCCCGGAATCCATTCTGTATTGTAGATGGTGTTATTGAAGCTCTAATTACGTCATCCAAACGAGGAGCAAAATTTTATTTTTTCAGTTTTTGACCTTCGTGTTCCATTCTCCACTGATGTACACCACGCTTCCAAGCACTCTTAAGTGGGTGAAAAACTGAGACATCAATTGGTTGAAGAACATGGGTGGAATTTGGATATAAAGCTGCTAGGACAATACCATTGTTGCTACAGAACGTACTTAAGGACTCTGTGAGATGTGAGGCATGACCGTCAACGAAAAACAATACAGGAGTTTTCAAGTTTGACTTTAGAAGCCACGGATGGAAGACGTTAGTCATATACTCATAGAAAGTCTCTCCTGTCATCCATCCGGACTCGGATCTTCCTATTCCCCAATTTTTAGGCATCAAATTAGCTACAGACGCTGGTACACGTTGATAAGAATAAACTACCATTGGAGGAGCCAACGTACCTGAAGCATTAGCTGTAATTAACGTTGTCATGCACTCTCTTTCATCATTACTTGTATTGTTGTACACTATTTTTTCTCCTTTGTGAACCAAAACCTTATTTCCCTTCGGACACAAGAAGAATGCAGTTTCATCTGCATTAAAAATTCTGGAAGGATCTTGCAATATATCAGTTTGTTTGCTCTTATCCAAAAACTGTTTAATTTCATCAAACCAACACCTGATATTAGTCTCGCTGACAGACTGTCTTGATTTACAAAGGTTTTGTGCAATTCTTTCAGCGATCTCAGGGTGTCGCTTTAAGAAAGATTCATACCATTTCCTTCCGGGACGATCGTTTTTAAATAAGTTTGGTCTTTTTAATTCCTTCATTAACAATTCAACACTGTCGAGTAATTGGTCTTTGGTACAAGGAAAACCAGGTTCAGAAATTTTTATCATCCATTTCACTAATAAACCCTCCTCTTCAGCACTTAACATGGTTGACGGACCCATTCTGCATTCTTGTAGATATTTACCCCTTACCTTGTACATGAGAGTAATCCTGGGAACTCTAAATGTCTTTGCTGCTGTTGATACAGGTGTCCCCATCTTGACTGCTGTGATGGCATCTCTCATTTGTTGTGGGTCATATTTCAGTATTTTCTTCTCGGAAGGAGCCATGGTATCAGCTCTTTAATCAGTAATCTGAAAAGAAAAAAAAATAAACTCATTTTATTTTTATTACAATTAACATCAAATTTGTGACATGCAATGCTACTTATAAAATAACTCTACATTGAGCCTTAGAAGCTCACCCAGAAAAACTGCGCTATGAAAAATGTTGGAAATTATCATTGGGTGATTTTTCAATCAATCTTCTTTGAATTTTATGAATTTGAATTCATTATCTTTAGGTATAGGTAAGGGAAAGGATGAGGGAAGTAGTCGGCCAGGTGAATGTACCATCCAAGAATTTGCCTAGTGTAGCTGAGGAAAACCCTTGAAAAACCTCATTCAGAATGGCCTCCTGCTGGGATCAACCTCCGAACATCCTGAATGCTAGGCAAACGTTCTGCCACTGAGCTACGGCAGTTCAATCAACCAACCTGCATTTAAAGGTTAACATCTGTTGAAGTATTTTTTTTTTTTTGGAAACGTTGAATTATAAAGATATACACAAAAAAGATAAATACTGAAAATGTAACTATTGCAATGTATTAATTAGTAACAGAAGTGTTATACACTACAATCCTGTATATATTATGTAATTATTCATTTATTTTAAATATTTTCTACATTCTTTTTGATGTCTTGTAGCATCCTAGTTTCTATGATATTTTTTCGTTCATCTATGTATAATTCTCTGTTATAATTACTGACATGTTCTATACCATTATACATAATTGTATGTTTATGGTCAACAGAATGAAGTAAAATCTAATCTAATCATCTAGAGTAAAGATATATTTATTCTAAATTTATCTAAAAATGCAGTGTTTCGGATGTAGGTAGCTGTGATTACTATTAATTTTCCAGATTATTTTAACATTATGATCTTGATTCTTTTTTAATTGTTTCTTTCCATTAAAAAATACAATAAAATATTTGTGTCTTACTAAGGCAATTACCATTTAGTAGCAATATGAAAGAGCCCTACTGCCATATGTATTAAGTCTACTTGTAATAATTTTACTTTCATTAGGTTGTAAATAAAAAAAAAACAGAACTTTTCCTGTGTCAGCCTTTGGTACGTAAATGCATTTCGTTGCTCTAGTAGGTGACACCCTCTGTCAGTTATTGGTAAGATTGTTCGGAGACAAGCAAACTGACTACAGCAGCCGAAGGCAGTATTTATAGTGAGAAATAAATATAGAACTGGTAAATCGATATAATTAAGCTATGCTCTAAAGCCTGACATGCAGTGTCAGTTTTTGGCACGACCACATGAAATAGTGCACCAGTGCCTGACACCCCCGTCATACAGCTCCAGAATTCAACATTCAGTAAAATTTCCTTCTGTAACTTACTATCACTTTTCTTTAACACTCTACAAATTTATTAACATATGCAATATAAAAACATGCATGCATTCACGTAAGAAAACAAATATACGTACCCTTAACATTTTTCTTAAGAATAACGATCGGCTCAGCAAAATTCAGTAACACATGTGGTGTAACATCGAGCTTCATTTGTTGAATATGTGTGCGTTGAGAAATCCAGAGAAAATACAAAATCAGGCTTATTATAAAGCATTTAATATGAAAGTGTCAGGCTTTTGGTCAGTGTCAGCACTTACCTTATATTTTTTAATTTATTTTATTATGTTGCTATAACTTTTAATCAGTTGTCCTTGACCTATGAATATATTTCCCAAAATAAATTGAAATTTATTAAAACTTAAATATGTTTTTAAGTGTTGAAAACATATTTATTCTCTATATAGAAGAGGCAGACAATTTGAACGCTTTTTATTTGAAAAAGTTATAAAATTAACAAGAACAACGGTAAGGTTTATACATAGGGTACAACTGTTCTATCGTATTAATGTTTCCTCTGGAGAGTATCTTGTGTATGGTAGTACTTCACTTGTCTTCTGCATGAGCTGTGCTATCTCAAAAATGCATATTTTTATAATTATCTTTCAAGAAATAATTTATAATTTGATATTAATCGATTTTTCATGTGTTTTGAAATCACTTCTATGCTGCAGACATAGTTAAATTAGAGTAAATATGAAATATAATTATACTATAATTACGATTAATGTTTCAAGACAAAACAGTAATGAATTAATGTTTTTAAGGCCGGATAAAACGGAATTTTTAGGAAAAAGATACGGATTTTTTTGGGGGGTGGTGGTGCAAAAAGCATCGTTTTATTGAAGGACACGTCCATTTATCTTTTTCATCACGATTATTTACTACTTAGCATACGTAATGCATTTGTTGTTTAGGCTTAGTAAAATTAATTGTTCTTACGTTAACAGTCGCATGCCAATACTAAATTTGCACCAGTAAACACCCAAATGTAGCCTCCGCTCTTGCCCTCAAAACTCTGATCATAGTAATTAGCCTTACACTAAGAAATCTCGTAAGATATGTGTAATTGACTATCTTAGAACTATATAAAGCAAATATATGTATTTTAAGTAATATTTTTGTGGCGTAGCCAGAGAGGCACAGGAGGGCGTGGTCTCGTAACGGAAAAAGCTCTATGTTCTGTACCATTATTTGAACAATTTATTCAAAAAAAGTTTGAATAAATTTATTCAAACAATTTACTTAAATGAAAATAACAGAATTTAATAACAAATAACGAGCCTTGTTTCCGATTCGGACTCTCCCCATCCCCCTTTGCTATACAACTTAAAAATGTAAAGGAAATTTTATGTTAATTAAAAATGAAATATATCTCTTTAGAGTTTTTGAACACCAGAGAAAAGTTCCGGTGGTCCATGGGGCCATGGGCAGTAGGCATCTTTAGCTCAAATCGATGAATAGTTCTACAAAGACATGAGAAGGGACTGTCCCAATATTTTTTTAAGTCTATATTTTGAACATAATCTAACATATTAACTAATTC
>JAGDQP010071322.1:0-10647 GCA_022664845.1 Lepisma saccharinum | reverse complement strand
TTAATGTCCATATTCTTGCTATCTGAACATACACGAAAGGCCATATAATGACATAGTTTGAAAAAGTTAATTCCCACACAATGTACAAAGGTACGCTATTATTACAAATACATTCTTCATGGTACGTGTTTTCAAATTGCGTGCAGATTAAAATTACACGTTTGTATTTAATGTCCATATTCTTACTGAAGAAAATAAACAAGAACGTTCTCCTGAATAATTCATTTAAATTCATGAAATGTATGTGTTCACTTCACAAACATTAGTCCTAATATATAAATAAAGCCAGTTACGTAACATTAGCATGTATAAGGTACTTACTAGAGTTCATATGCTAATTGAATAGTGTCTCCTGCTTCTACTGTGAGTGGGAAGGACACTGAAATAATTATTTAATCATGCCAAATAGCACTCCGTTCCTTTTATAACATTTTCACCAGTTAATTTTAGCCTCATACTAATATATTTTTCGAAGACAGTCAAAACAAGTCGGCCTGTAACTGATTTGCGACCAGAGTTTTGTGGGCGCAAGTTTTCGTCTTTAAAATCCCAGTTCGCTGAACGTGACGTCACTGCCAAGGTCAAGCAAGTCGATATTTAATACCATTTCTCGCAAACAAATTGCACAACTTTACCTTGCGTTCACGCAAGTCGATATTTAATGAGGTCCCTGGCTCCCGTCTAAAGAGAGTCAACAGGGAAAGAAAGCGTAGGCACCCACTCTCGCGCAAGCGCAAAGCTCGAACTATAAGTAACGCCGTCAATCGTTTCTTCAACAGCTGGTAGTTTGGTCTTGTGGTTAAGGCGTGTAGAAACTATTCCAGAGGTACCGGGTTCGAATCCCCGAAAGGTGATCTTTTTTTTCTTTCAAAATGTATTTTTCTAAGTTTAAATTTGTTATTAATAATTGCTTTCTTGCATTTTTCGTTCGCTCGATGTGCAAGGGGGGCACGGTGCGTCCGAAAAGAGCTGGGCGGCGTGAGCCGCGGGGGAGCGCAGCCCCTGGTTAGCGGTGAGCATACGCAAAAGTCTTGTTAACTTTCTATGCCACATTGTTTCCACGTGGGCTCTCCTTAGACGGGAGTCAGGTCAAGTGGTTCGTGGGGAAAAAATGCAAGGGAAAGTGCATGTCCAAAGAAATATTTTCCGCTTGTTTGCCAAAGTTTAACAAGATCGTTAACTCGTAGTGACGTCATCAACATGGAACCTGCGCTAAAACCAACTTATACTTAAACCATAATATCTTCTCTCAGAATTGGAGTAGAAAATTCGTTCTTGCGTCTAACTGAAGATAATAAATGGTCTAACCAACTCAAGTTGATTTCATTCTTATATAGTGCAGCCATATTTAAATATGATGGATGTTATTAAAATATGTAGTTTTCTTCCTTTCCATGTGTTATTTTAATATCACATAACTATGAAACTTTCACAGATATCGAAACTCACCCCGAAGTAAACGTTATAGAGCATAATTTAACCTTTCTAACGATACGAATATCATTATTTAATCTAAAAATTGAGCCAGCTAATCAGTTTTATGTTATGCAGAGTGTAGTGCTTTGAAACCTTCAATTACGAAAAACTAAGCATCCTAGTTAAAACTTTTGAGATGCATATTTCCCCAACGAGTCAAGGTAATCGCTTCATATTTGCGTTAAAATAAAGAAAAATACTTGAAAATTGGTATCATAAACTACATTTAATGCCTGAATTGATTTCTTTCCTATTTTTAGTGTTTAAATAGAAAAAAAAATTGAGTGTAATTTCAACGACGCAAACGGAGTTGACTATTTCTCTGACTAAAACCCGTGGTGACATTGTCATAGGCTCCCCCACGAAAGTGTATTTAAACGATAATGTCTTCTCTCAAAATTAAGATAGAATCTTCGTTCTTACGCCTAATTGACCTCAGTAACTAAAGGTAATTTGGTGTTTACATAGTGTAGCCATATTTAAAGATGATGGGTGTTATTGGAAAATAGTAGTTTTGCTCCTTTCACTATATATATATTAAATAGCGCATAACTATGAAACTCTCGCAAATACCAAACATTACCCTCCAATAAACATGATAGAGCATAATATAATCCTTCTAACGATACCAATATCATTGTTCTACATGTATCTGAAATATTGAGGAGGCTTGTTAATTTTATGTGATACAGGGTGTTGTGCTTTTGGGACCTTAAATTACGCAAAACTGAACAACCTAGTTAAAATTGAATAAAGGTATACCTCTGCAACAGGTTAATATAAAATCCTCATTCTTGTGTTAAATAAAAGGAAATTGATATTCAAAGATGACATTAGGGAACTACATATTGTACTTGATTTGTTTATTTTAACTGTTTAAATAGAATAAAATAATTCGTGCTATTCCATAGATGAAACAGAGCACAGTGGATCTCATATATCTTTCCGGAAAATTTGGAATCATATTAATTTTAAAATTAATTGTAACGAAAACGAAAAAAACAATCATGCATTAGTAAGTTAGTATTACATAATTGAAAGAATTCATTCAGAAGATTCTTCTGCATTATTTTCGAATATAATGTCATTATTTTCTAAAATATTGCCTTTTTCATTCGACATGTGCTGTAAGCGCATAAAATGTCCCTAAAGTTTGTCGTTTAGTCTAATGGGATTATGAAACGCCATTTTCTCCTTTTACTAGTCTTGAATCTACAAATTCATTAAAATAATTGTTTCCTACTTCATCCACGTCTAGCAAATGCTTGTTAAAGCCACTTCTCCTCACGAAATAAAATATAGTGTTTCCGTTTCTTCAACTTAAAGTAGGTTGATGTGATTATTTATCGGATTTAACAGTTTTTTCACATCTCTTCTGTGGAAAATTAAAGTTGGAGCACCATTTTCATGTGCGTCTACTGAATCATCGACGTGAAACAATTGAAACAGACACGTGCGTGTATATTGTTCTTTTGATGCCGTGTTGTACACCAACAGTGATAAGCTTCAAAGTTTCTGCTAAATCCAACTATGATGACCCTAGATTTTGTATGTCGATTTATGGTCATATCAACTATGAAACTATTCTCGGATTTGACACATTTGACCTGGATATGCTGAATGTTCCTTTACGGATCAGATCTTCAGCTCTACTCTTTCTGAAAAGCTACTTTCCGTTAGAAATTTTGCAATAGCTCCCAATATGAAAACACCAAACTGAATAATAACATTGCCGAATTCTGCTGCAATTTTTTGGAAAACAATATTGCAGGCAGGTTTTGCAGACACGAAGTAGAATATGACGAAAATATTTTGTTGCCCAATTTCCTTTGGAATCTTCTGAAGCATTTTCAGAATATTATAAACTGAGTTTGTTCCTGTAATTGAAATTAGTATTGGTGGCATCTAAGGGTATATAGTAGACGAGGTGAAATTCTTCTAATCAGGATTAACGTTATTTATCCATGCTGAACAATTTGGAATGTGTTAATAGTCGGGAAATTGTAAACCTGACATTCCCCATCCAAATTCCAGCGTGGGGGAGGGGATTGTAAACCTGACATTCCCCACGCAAACTCTACTCCTTGCTTCACTTTAAGAGAGAGAAAATTTTCTGTACAATAGTTTGATTAAAAGGTTGGAAGCGACATAATATGAAATAAATGCGAGAAGAATATACGATATTTTTCTTTTTATCTTTTTACGTTTTTTATTTTCCCATTTGAGTGTTGAGATATTTTGAAAGGAGTGCAGAAGAATCTTGTGAATACATCTTTGGCAATGAATTCTCTCAATTATGTAATATTAACTTACTGATTAAACTCTTTATAAATGTTTAGTAACTATAGTTGCTACGGTTCAGTAATCCGTTAACAAGTCTATCTTCAAGCGCTTATTAATAATAATTTCTATTTACATCCAGTGGCGGACGCAGGATTTTTGTCGGGGGGTGGGAGCTGGCAGGTAGATCGTACATCTAGAGGTAACAGGGATACACAGTAAAATATTTCGCATATTTCGAACTTTTCACTATATTAAAATTGTATCTAAGGGCTATAGTACATGTATGGATAAAATGTAATATCTGCCCTGAAATAACAGTTTTTAAGCAAAAAATAATGTTTCTTATAAAAATATTATTTATGAATTCTGCTTCCAGTTAACCTCTTTTTCACAGTATATGAACGTTCTTAACTACTAGTCAGAACTGAAAGTAGCATAATTTCTTAATAGAGTGTGGTGGCATTAGATATTAACAATATTTTAGTACATCAATTTTCGTTATGAACTCAGTTGGTGATTAATCTGTTTTGTTTTTATATTAACGTTGCGAATCTTTGGAATGGGATATTAGAAAAATAACAATTATCAACAAAATACTATTAATTTTTAATTATATTTTACACATCAAATTGCAAACTTCGTGTATTCCCAGGTCTATCGGGTTATTCCATAAGTAATATCTTATGTGGCGATGACCGATCCAATGACACCATCTAACGAGCGAATAGTGAAGTAGATGGCACATGCCATAGCTGAGTCATAGAGCTGATTGTGCAGCAGAGTGTAGAAGGAGAACGGTCTACTCCACTTTTGGAAGTATGGCTTGTGTTTGATCATGGCAGTGTCGGAGGACCACATACGGCATGTCATTCTGTATGAATTTCGCCAGGAACATTCAGCTAGCGTAGCGGTACGAGATATCAATGCCGTATATTGTTCAGGGTGCTGTGGATATGCGAAAGTGCCAGAGGTGGTTCAAGAGGTTTCGGTCTGGGGACACCAGCCTCACCGATAAGTCACGAGAAGGAAGATCTGTGCAGCTGTCAACGATGCCCTGCGAGCAGCAGTGGACGCAAATCCAATGCAAACTGTTGAAGAATTGGCTCGCGAAATTCATGTCATACATTAGACCGTTCATAGTCATCTGCAGGACCTTGAGTACGTGTCAAAACTCAAAAAATGGGTACCCCTTGCGTTAACGCCTCAACAGAAGCAACAGCGAGGTGACATCTACAGTTCCCTGCTCACCCGTCATAAATATAAGACATTTCTGGACAGAATGGTGAAGAGACTAAAAGTGGATCCTCTACCATAACATTACATGCAAACGGCAGTGGGTACCTAAAGTGGAGGACGCAGAAATTGTGCCGAAACAGGATCTCCACCCCTGCAAAGTAATGTTGAGTGTTTGGTGGAATATCCGTGGGATAATCCATTGTGAGCTCTTACCACGTAGCCAACCATCAATGCAGATGTCTAGTGTCATCAGTTTGAACGCCTACATACTACATTGTTGCATAAACGTCCTGCTCTGGTTAATCATAAGGGTATTCTTATCCTCGGTGATAACGCGCGCCCACGCACAGGAAGAAGAACCTGTGCTAAGATCGAAGAATGTGGCTGGGAGAAACTTCCCCACCCGGCGTTTTCACCAGATCTTGCACCAACAGACTACTGTCTTTTTCGCAGCTTGCAAAACCTCCTTTCCGGGAAAACACTGCAAACTGAGGATGACTTGCGACGAACAGTGACCAAGTTCGTTGCCTCCAAAACCGTTGACTTCTTTCAACGGAGGATTCAACAACTGGTTTACAGGTGGCAGAGTATTATGAAGTCCGATGGTGACTATTTTCCTGACTGATGGTAATGTTTCAGGTAAGTTATCGTTCTTTTCCTCACGGTGAAAAAAATGCGACATTACTTATGGGATAAGCTGATTACAAAATGGTCTATGGCTTGATCGTTGGTGATTTCTATAGATAAGTCTCTATGAATAAATAGTAAATCAAATCAATTCAGTCTATTTTCACTCATTGTGTTCCTCAAATACGTTTTAAGTAGTTTGTTTTGAAAAGCTTTCACTTGTGTGTCCATAACTTCCACATTCATACGAAAACTTCATAGTAACAACCAGTCAAGTCGTCTCTGTAGAATTGGAATTCTGGTCGAACTCTGTCAAATGAAACGTCACAAGTTGGCTGGAATTAGATACTCTGGAGACCAACTGTTATTGGTACTGATATTTCGACATTTATATGAGCCGCAAATTCCAGGGAAACTTTGAACAATTCGCGAAACTCAGAATCATCATTTTCCCTTAAATGTACAAGTTTTCTAATCATATTTACTTGTTCTATTATATAAACAAACTCCCTCGACGGCCGAGTAGTTCCTGACTAATCGTTAGCCCAGTTAGTGCTTTTTACCTATCGGTCCTGGTCGTACCTGGCCTCAAAAAAACGATCCTCATTAACTTACTTCGTCCGAATGAGAGTTATTAACTCTGCAAACTACAGCTAGCAAACCATATTTAATTTCAATTATATGAAACTGAAGAATGGACTTGAACACTACATTAAAACCTCTTATTTCCTTGTGTTGCCTTCCTTTCTTCTCTGTTTTACAAAGTTGTCTTTTCACCTTAAAAATTAAATTCCCTGGGGGTCTGTTGCCATTCAGCAGCACTTCTCTTCGCGTCTATTCGATCCCATTGTCTATTGCGATTGCATAGTTGAAATTGCACTGAATTTATTTAACATTTTTCTATCTAAACACTAAAAAGAGGGAAGAAATCAACTCAGATTTTAAATATGGCTTATGATACCAATTTTCAACTAATTTCCTTTATTGTAACGCAAATATAAAGCTATTACCTTGATTGGTTAAGGAAATGTGCATAACTTAAGCTTTAACTAGTATGCTTAGGTCCCAAAGCATTACACCCTGTATCACATAAAATTGACCACCTCCCTCAAGTTTTAAAATAGAACAACGACTTTGGTATCGTTAGAAAGACTAGATTATGCTCTATAACGTTTATTTCGGGGTGACTTTTGATATCTGTGAGAGTTTCATAGTTATGTGCTATTAAAATAACATACTGAAAGGAGAAAAACTACATTTTTTGAATAACAGCCGTCATATTTAAGAGCAGGGAGAGCTTTTACCTATTGTGACCTATGGTCTAATAAGCAAGCACTCCATCACACAAGCATAAAAAATTAAAGCATTTGGTACTCTAACTCTCCGTACATGTATGATTATGAATAGCTTTGGTATATTTGTTTAACGATGCTGCACGTACTGGGCTTACCCTATATTAAAGTCAACTGATTAGATACTTTATCCATAAATATTAACTCCAGTTTCAAATATTTTTAATTTCAGTTTCATGAATATTTTTTTTTAACTCCTCTGATTCTTAAATTATGGAGACGGCACTTATACTTGACACTCCGAATGAACCTCTCTTGCTCTGGTTCTATATGCAGCATGATTAGTGATGCTGATAGACTCGTAAGGAGGGGTGCCACCCCTCCAAATTGAAGAACACCCCCCTCTAACATTTTTACGGTTAAAAATCTATTAAAAAAAACTGCAAAACCCTACTTAAACCCCCTAGTTGTAGCCTTACACCCCCCAATCTGAAAGTATTGGCAAAATCCCTGAGTATGATGGAAGTAGAAAGTAATAAATATGGTAGAGTAGTCGGTAGAGTAATCGCCTTGTAATTGGGAGGACTTGGGTTCGATTCCCAGTGCCGACCATCGACTAGGGTTTCCTTTGGTATATCTCGGTCACACCAGGCAAATGCTGGGGTGGTATCTTGAATAAGGGCAGGACATATATCCTCTTAAATCCTTCCCCTTCGTGTTATTGATGTTAAATAAATATCCAGCGTAGAATGGAGAACTTGGGCTAGATACCTGGAGATTGTTAAATAAATGAAAATGGAGACAGGATGTTAGTTAAGACAGAATGCAAGATCTCTCAAAGTTTATAAAGCTGCCTCCTTTCAATTTCAAACAGTAGTTGTTTCGGCGCGAGATTTCAAACGAACGAACTGAATCGATTTTTTTATGTCATATATTTTTTTTTCCAATGCGCAGAAACACACTAAAAACTATTTAAAAACCGAACTATCTAACATAAATCTATTTTCGAGATTATATATCATTCATCAGTTATACCTAGGCAAATTTATATAGTAAACATATTTATGTTGAGGTTCATATGTAATATTTTATTAATAATGTCGTAACTTACGTAATATTTAAAAAAGATACGAGCTGTAACTTTAAATAATAGATAAAAATAATTTAGTGCAATATATATTGTAGTTTTATATTCAGAAAGTTTACATACTGGTAATGACACTGGAATCCACAACTTATTGAAATTTGAATTTGAATTATATCATATTTTTTAAAGTATTGTAGACACTTCGGAAATCTGCTTACACATACAGTACATGTTTATCGAATTTATTAATACATAGTTTTTTTTTAATCATAGTTAGCTCTCGTTGCAAGTAACAAGCAAAACATAATTAAATAATTAAAAATAGTTTCCTGCTTTCAATGTTTTTTCTAGGTCATTTCAATGTTCTGTTGACCAAGAAAATATTGCTGAGTAGAAAAGACGTTCTTGTACTCATGAGGAGTGAAGATCTGCATCGTCTTCAGATCTTACGTTCTCGACTCTTTTTATACGAATTTTCTCTGTTGACTAAGCAGATAACGACTGTTGTAGTGGTGACCCTGGTCTCATATCCAAGAAAAAAGTATGACAGTACAAATCATTGATTGTGAGATATCCTTTGATATAACCCGTTGCTTTCATGGTAGTAAATAAAGTGATAAAGGGTACTGATTGGAAAGTTGACCCTTTCATTTCTGGGTTTATCTTTCGTTTCTTCAGATACAGCAGTTCGTTTGTATTCAATGTTTTATGAAGAGCAACTACGGCTCTAGTATAAAAAGTCCAACGGAGGCTGCAATAATTTATTTGATAAGTCAGTGCACTGACAAGTTTATGGTATATGTATAAAATAAAGAGTACTGATAAAAGTAGAAGAGTGCAATAAGATGACCGACAATTCGTCCTCGAAATAACGCTTTCGTCCCCGGTTGTTTTTGTCCCCGATTTGCAGAAAATGTGAAATGATAATAATGCCTCAATCTGCACCAGGAAAACCTAGTTCCGCAGAGAAAAGCTAACAGCTACCGCCCGTAAATTTCAAAGACAATACTATCCCTCACTAGGGATTCCGCCAGGACTTTCGGTTTGGGGGGTGTAAATACAAAAATTGGGATTGTATACGTGGAGTTTTGCATGGTTTCTATCGATTTTTGACAACAAAAATCTTAAAGTGTTATCGAGAATTTGGAAGGGTGACACCCCCACAGGGGGGATCTGGCGGAATCACTGTCCTCCACAATGACCTAAAGGTGATTATTGAACTATTGTTGTGTCTACCGGGCAGCAATGCCATTATGAAAAGATAGCGTTCTCTCATGAACTCCATATGGGCGGAGTAAATTCGCAAATGAAAATTGAGTCAATTCAGGCAACGTTAGTAGTGAAAACAAGCTTTAATAATTATGTAGTTTGAAACTTTTAGTGAACAGCTTCAAGAGAACCAGGAGTAACTAAAGGAGACCTATTCGAGCGAGAAATACCTTATAAACCCAGGACCATCTAGACAAAAGTACAGTATTTAAAATAACTTTCTACATACGGTGCGAAATCCTTGGGGAGTTGAGGGAAATTCCCCCCACCAACAATATATACTTATATAACTAACTAACTAACTCTATGGCTTATGGAACTCGCAAGTTCATCGCCGCAGTAACAAACGTTCGCCATTGGATTCTATACTGGGCAGTATCAAGCCAGTTTTCATGACGAACACCTACTTCTCGAAGATCTCTTCTAATATTGTCCTCCCAACGACGTCTCGGTCTTCCCAATGGCCTCTTTCCATCGGGCCTTCCAACCAGGATAGAATATAATCTTCGTTTTTCCCCCATCCGAGCTACATGGCCTGCCCACCTTAGTCGTCTCGATTTCATTATTTTTACAACATCTGGTGAATCGTACAGTCCGTGGAGTTCTTCATTATGCAGTCTAATCCACTCTCCAGTCATCTCATCCATTTTCGTCCCATATATCCCAGACAACACACGGACATCCCATGGATATCCTTAGGATCTCCTTGGCGGACATGTCGGATGTCCATAGGATGTCCGAAAAAGGTCCCGCGGATGTCCAATGGATGTCCGTAGGACATCCATACGCAACTCCTGTAGACATCCGACGGATGTCCTTTTAGGTACGAAAGGGACATTTATAGGAGATGTAGGGATGTCCATCGGACATCCATACGCAAAGTTTTAGGACATTCTACGGACGTCCTTTTTAGATTCGCAACGGACATTTGAAGGACAAATATGGATATCCATCGGACATCCGTACGCAAGGTTTTTGGACATTCTATGGACGTACTCTTTAGGTCAGCAATGGGCATTTAAAGGATAAATACGGATGTCATCGGACATCCGTAAGCACGACTTTTCGACATTCTACGGATGTCCTTTTTAGGTCAGCAACGTACATTTATAGGACCTGTATAGAGATGTCCACCGGACAGCAACGAATTCATAATTTCTTTAAATGTCCCATCCAGGCCCGGTAACGGAGTAACGGTACTGCAAAAATGACATGAAAATTTCGATCAGCAAGTTGTTTCACGGACGCCAGAAGAGTTCCTGTCATTAAAAAAAGTATATTCACAATGCTACTTTGAAGACGTTTACTCGGTCGGTGTTTATTACTTACTCAGATAGCTTCTATCACCGGATAAATACAGTATGATCGGATAAATAA
>JAGDQP010071321.1:0-10647 GCA_022664845.1 Lepisma saccharinum | reverse complement strand
GTTTAATTCCTCTTTTGTTTTCTTCTATAAGTTTGGTTTTCTCAGGATTTTTCTCCTCTTTCTTTTTAAGCACATCAGCAAAGGATGGTATTGCAGGTTTGGCTTCTTTTTCTGCTTCTTTTTGTAGAACTCCGTTTTCTCTGTTTAGCTGTTTGATTTCTTCTTCCAGTTTTCTCATTTTTTCTTCTATTTCGAACTTACTTTCTTCAATGCATTTATTTGTGACTTCTAATTCCTTTATTCTAATTGTCCCATCTATTGCATGTTTTCTTTCTTCATTAATTTTCCTGTCTAATTGATCAATTTCTTTTTCTCTTTCCTCTACTTTTGTTTGCCATTTCACTAATTGTAGTTCTTTTTCTCTAAGTCTTTCATTCTCTTTTTCCAGTTTTGTATTATTCTTTAGTAACTCTTCGATCCTTCCTTCTAAGTATGCAATTTTAACTTGATATTCTGTTATTGCTTCTTGATCTTTAAGTCTTTTGTTCACTTCCTCTTCTGGGGAATCCCTGCCTCTCTTCCTGGTCTCTCCCTCTTCCATGCTGTCTGTTGGTGTTCCTGGTGGTACCTCCTCCACCCCATCCATCCGGTCTTGACCCTTTTTCCTCATAGATCTGAATGCGGGAGATTCTGTTGCTCCTCTATTTAATTCTTCCCATTCGGTGTCTACTTCCTTAACGATATTCTCTATGAGCTCCCACACTTATTTGTTTTTTCTTAACCTTTTCTCTATATTTTGCCTGGTAAGGATTATTCAGCGTCATGTCTTTATCTTCCATTTTCCCGCAAAAATTAAGTCTCCACTCTTCTGCAAGTTTCTGCATGCCCACTCTTGTGTAATCTGCTAATTCCGCTGAGCCAGGTTTCTTACGTCTCTCTGCCATCGCGACTCGCGTACGCGGTTGTCACGCTGCTCGATTTAATGTCGGGACTAAGATCCCAAGAGCAATAGTTCAGTAAACTCACGAGCCGAGAGGCTCGTGATTCGAACGGGTACAACGATTCTTCTGTCTCCGCGAGCGCGCGCGGTCGATGCTTTCTCAAAAACGATAGGATACTGTTCTGTTCAGCTAGCGTCGTTTGGATCACCAAGCCAATTGCTACATGCTGCAAATGCTTTACGAAAATTACCCGATCGTTATGCAACCAACCAAACTCAAGTATGTTGTTGGTTGCCTACCACAAAGTCACAATTTCTTCAGTTCTTTTTTTTTTATGTTTGTTCTTCCTCTTCCGTTTTTATATCAAAATGCAACTTAGCATATTTTTTTAACACATCAATGACCTCTTACACACGCAGTAAGTAACCTTGGACGTGGCTTGTCTAATAGCTCTGTAAGGATTATATATACAACTTTACTCCTTAATAACTCCCCTCCAAAAAAATCGGGGGAATTTAATACTTGCACAAGTTTATCTCCTACTAATATGAAGAATGTTGACTTACTTGTCTTTCATGTCCAGTCCGTTTCTACCATTTAAATTGCAGTTCACACGAGAGCGACACCAACACACGTCTTACCACTATTATGTACACAACTCGAGTCTTCCTTCATAGATGGATACACACGTTTCTAAGCAAAGATTAACTCAGAATCCAAGACGACAGCTCCTCCAATACCAAGCACCTCCTCCCCCACCGCCGCACACACACACAGTGTACTTTTTTTTTAATAACAAATTTTCTCATTCCTTAGATTTTAAGTAACAATGGGACAGTCCAGAAATAATTAAAAGTTCCTTTTTAGTTGCATGAAAAGAATAGTCGTTACCAACAGCAGAGTTACCTACCGTTAATTTTGAGAACTCGCTGAATATTTCCATACAAACAGAAAAACCTACGATCTTTAGTTACAACTTATATTACAATTTCCATTTAGTAGGAGTCAAAGTATGTTTTTGCCGACTCCGACTTCAGTAAGTCAATAAAAAATAAAGCGAATTGTATGAAAGGAATTAGTGTGTTTTCAAAACAAAATACCGGAGAGCTTTTGAAAAAATTAACAAAATTATGTGGAATGTGTCTTTGTAGTTATACAACCTATTACACGTAACGCAATTCATGCGAACATATTAATAATAGAACGGTCACATAGATTACTTACCAATGTTGTAAATTTCTGAACTTCCAAATCGGACACCACTCGGATTTAGTGTACCATCACTTCTTCCAAGCATTACAATTCCGTTCGTTTCTTCATTGATTATACAGTAATCTCCGTGAGTCCAAACACCAGGATATTTTTCAAAATATGCTTTTTTGTA
Organism: Lepisma saccharinum; assembly: GCA_022664845.1. Classification (NCBI taxonomy): domain Eukaryota; kingdom Metazoa; phylum Arthropoda; class Insecta; order Zygentoma; family Lepismatidae; genus Lepisma; species Lepisma saccharinum. Next base: position 8,382 of record JAGDQP010071321.1, on the reverse strand, counting down.
AAGGTGACCATCTGGGTCGTTCCAGAAATATATCGGCATACTCGGAAAAGGTTTTGTACACACTAGTTCTCCACTTCGTCCAAAAATTGGTTTTCCTGTCGATGAGAAAACGCAATATGTACATAACTCGTTAACAGCAGAAAGCAAACATGCCCAAAACACACATATTTCTGGTTACGTTTAACTTTCTCAGTATTGCCCCTTCGGTTAGGTATATTAATTTAGCAACGAACACCATATAAAATTAATTTTCTTTCTTGTTACTGGTAATGCCTCATTTCCCATTTATATTCTTGCGCTTTTTCTTTTTCATAGATAATATTCTAATTTATAATATTTCTCAAACAATATTAGTAAAACATACTATGAATAACAAGAATCTATCATGATAACTTCGAATGCAGAAACAACAACAGTATGTGAAAATGAATTGGATAGTCCAAATGCAAAACCTGTTACATCCAAAAATATTTAAAAATGAGGTATTGATATCACTGGAATCTTCAAATTTTAAGCTTCAATATTAGCCTAGAGATCAGGGTGAATTCAATTGCTATATTGTTGATTATTTAATGAATTTAATTTGATCATTCGCAATTATTACCTTCATTCCAGCACTCCATTGCACAGCCAAGGTGAAAAGATTGTACTTCGCCTCTGTGAACAGGAATGTCGGTATTTTGGCCCATAAAGCAAGCTATTATGTCTGATCCTCCTGGAAATCAATCATACAGTATCAAGCCATAATAATTTTAAAACAACGAACATTAAAAATTATAATAATATAAATATTACATCAACGATATTGTGTAATTTCTTACTATCTAGATACGAGAGACTGATTAGAGAATTCAATGCCAAACAGTTAGTAGGATTAGTAGGTTTTAAATGAAAGATTTAGTTTTTTTTTAAGGTTTAAAAAAATGAAAAGTTCTGTTTCTTTTCCAGATAACACATTTATAGTTTCTGACCAAGTTCTGTAAATGTTCGTTTCTTTTTCAACCCTCCAGTATACGCGCCGTCGAGTGAGACTTTGTAATTACGTATTTTCCTTCTTATTAAACTATTACCGATCCAGAGTTTGGTCTATACTGTTGCAGCTTATGGGCAATAGCTGCAGTTTTACTTATTGTACTTCCCCCCACCCTGACGCACACAAAATTATTTTACTGTTGTCTCTCTTTAATGATCCCCGTAAAGGTTTTATATTTAACATTGCTACGAAAATTAATTCCCTAATTCCTTTGTTCATTTACACATATTTAATTATCTAATATAACGATAGTTTCATTTGGAAAATTTGACGGGGGAAGAGGGAGGAAAACTAACAGCGACTGTAGCGTTGCCGCTCGGCTATGGCAATCCGAAGTGAGAAAACGGCTGCAGCGAGCTCAGTTTCGTTTTTTTATTTAGCGGTCAAACTGGCATCGCTGTTGCCATAAGAGCAACAGTATATTCTTAAGTGTGGACGGATAATAGTAGACCTTCTTAAAATGATCTGTCCTCTGGTAGCTAACTCTTCAACCTTCCCGTATCTGTTGGTAGGATCAGAGCATTCTTATTGGTTTTCTGCAGTTGGCAATAACCGTTTGTTTGGAACTGCGAGTGCGCGCGCGTGCACTACGGTGTTGAAATTTTAAATGTACACAGGAAGTAAGTTTTATTTCTGAAACAGACCTTTTTTGTTATTTTGACACTAATTTCTATTAAAATATTTCTTTTTTATTCAATTTTGCACACATTTTATTTGTTCCGCCTGATTATTAACAACAAATGAAAATATTGTGCGTAAAATTATTGGAATGTGCTATATTTTACGGTTTTATAATATCCAAAAGAGGTCGCTAACAATTAGAAAATATTTCCCGTGTATACTATCTAGGGAATATAAACGAAAAGAATAAACCAGTATGACAAACAGTTGCTTTGACTTATAACTTGTCTAAGCTGAATAGAATTAAAAAAAATTATTTATGAGATAATATGTGTGTATAAACGTTACCGAATTATTTAGTTTGTTTTTTTAAGAAAAAAAAAAGGGTTACAATAATGTTTAACAGAGAAAAAACCTGTGTAAAATGATACGAAATAAAATAAATATACTTCATACCTCAAAAGTACATTGTAACTTAAAGAAATCAAAAAGAAAACCACAAAGTAGCAGTAGCGGAGTCACAGCCCGCACGCGTGTACTGGAGGGTTCAAAAAAAATGTTACATTAGTTCAACTAAATATTATCGTTAAAAAGAAAGAAAACAGCCAGAAATGGTGGAAGTACAGAAGCAACGAGAACTAAAGAAAAGGTTGCGTTTCGAATTTCCTTGACGTAAGTTTGAATTAATTCTTCCCTTCGTTTTATCCTTTGAAATTTACCTCGCCTAAGCCTTAATTAGCCTGACCTAATTAAGTTCCTAATGACAGACATAGATGGCACGTATTTGTTCGATACTTTCATTCTACTTGACCTCTCCTTTCTTCACTCATTAAAATTCATGGTAGATTAGCAGGACACGGGGTGGTTTTAGCCCTACACAGAAAGAGGAAATAAGCAGTACAATGAAGGACAAAAGAAATTAAGAGGGAATGCTATTAGTAAAGTGCAGGATATTCTCAACATTTTTAGAGCCCTCGATACTATAGCTAATGAAAATGGATCTTATAATCCTGCTTATTTCGTTCGTCTGTCAGTGTCCAAAAACTAAATCTCACAAACCACAAGGTGTCTTTCGAAAGGTCTTGGCCAGACTAGCTCACAACTGCCGGAAACAAACTTAATTTGTGCAGTGGGTCAGCGTTTACAATCCATTTTTTTTAAAAATAAATATTTCAAATTGTTATCATTTCATTAAACCTATCTGCACCAAAACTGACATAATACATTATTTGACAAAATAGATAAAAAAACACTCTGGGCACCCCGGCTATCAGTGTTTCCAACGCACTTCAATTTTTTAATGTTTACCGTTGTACGTATCCGCATCAAACTTGGCATACACATTACACGACACTATAGAAAAACAGTGTGGGTGTTGCCGTTCCCAAGCACCTCAGCTGTCAGTGTTGCCAACGGTTTTTGTAAAAAAAAATGAATGTTTTTGTGTCCGAGATGTTTTCAAGGGATCTTTGTGATTGTTAATAGATCGCTGCGCTCACTTATTATTATTACCGTACAAATAATAGCTCTTATTAATTTCAAGCATTACCACACACTAAATAACGGATTTTCCACGTTATCCCGGTACCTTGTAACCCTGTTCTGAAATATGCCTCATTGCCCATATTTACTTTACTTTGAAACAGCGATCAGACAGCTCGCACCAACTCCTGAACAGTACCAATTTTCTCGGAGTTCACCTGCAGGACAGCAGGGTCTGTTATCAACTTTACGCAGTGCTTCACTAATTCTAAGTTATTTAGCGCACTGTGTAATATGAGGACATTGTTTGTACTTTATTTCTCAACGAGGTACTCAATTCATCACTTTTCAGACATTGTAATTACACTAACGCACTACTGTGCTAACTAACTAACTAATTAACTAACGCTTTTCATCGCCGCAATAACAACGGTAGTCATTAGATTTTGTCCTGGGCAAGATTAACGACCCACCCACGATGAAATATAAACTTCATTTTCTAGCTCCATCCGAGCTACTTAACCATCGTGATTTCATTATTTTTTTCAGATGAATCGTACAGTATAAGCAGTTATTCATTATGCACTCTATCCTCCAATCATCTTATTCTGTTTCGGCTAGTATGTCTTTCTCAAGGCCTTATTTTCAAACTCGAAATTTATGCTCATCTGCCACGATCGGATTCCCAACTTTTGCACCCATAACGTATTACCAGCAAAATAACAGTTTTTTTTGTATCTTCAGTTTCAACTTGCCTGATATTAATCGCGAGGTCAGGCGTTCTGGATTGAATAAAAACATGTGTTGCTCAACAGGAAGCGACTTGCTCGTTCTTCCGTGACCTTGTTTCTACTTGAGATACACACTCCTTAGTATTTAAAATTGATCATTTTCTCTATGATTTCGTTTCTAATTGTTATATTTCTCCGATTTTCCGCCCCGTTATCATGTGTTTTGTTTTCTCCGAGTTTACCTATAGGCTTCTCCTCGCAAGGTACTAGTGCATCGGTGTTACGTTGTAGTATATTTATATAGTCCCCTACTCCTGGCACTCAGTTTTAGCCCCATTTTGTCCTCTATTATGTTTACAATCGGACAGTCTAATGGAAAGTTGAAGAGTAGTGGAATCAAGGCATTACTTAATTTCAATTCGCTTTGAATCGGGAAACTATTAGACATATCATTAACTATACATATTCTGCTTATGGGGTTGGTGAGACATTAACATCACTAGTTTGGCACAACCCTCGTCAATTCGTAATATAGTGTAAGAATTTTTTTATGCGCTTTACTGCAGCAAGGTTGATATACTTATTTTTCTGGCATAATCTGGGCCATTTAAAGAAATTTTCTGGAAAAAACTTCAGTTACGATAGTTGCTCTAAGTAAGGTCTAAACACAGGTTCATTCATAATTTCGTTCCTTCACTAGGCTCGCTAAACAAACCCTAATAACATACTCTATGGCGTACGGAACTCGCAAGTTCATCGCCACAGTAACAAACGTTCGCCATAGATCTATCCTGGGCAAGATCAAGCCAGTTTCATCACAAACACCTACTTCATCAGAAACCCTAATAACAGCAATACAATTTTATATTATGGCGCATTTGAAAAGAAACATACTAACCTGATATTGATCCTAGTAGTAAGTTCTTCTTAATATCTTTGTAAACGTAATCGTAGCTTCGTGGTTGTAGAGTAGATCCAGTAGACAGTATCATTCGCAACGTTTCTAGACTGTGATTTTCTCTTGGAATGTAGCCCTTATCTTCTAACACTGCTAGATACTTGGCACTTGTACCGAAAATTGTTATACCTGTTTGAAAGGGTAAAAGAAGATATCGTCACACACCAAAATGAGGACATTAATTAGCCTGAGGCAAAGACGCCTAAAGGCCACAAATAAAATTCAAATGAAGACATTAATAATATTAGTATGCTTACTCCATTTTATAGTCTGATGCTTCTCACAAATTGTATTTTTAACTTCTGTTTCAGCGTAAATTTACTTAATGCTATTGTTATGGGTGGAGTACTGAAAATTCACGATTGTCTTTAAAAATTATGAAAATAATGTATACTGACATTCAAAGAAAATGGTCGATGGAATTTTTTTCATGTCCGGAAGTTCACACAAACTGGCAAAACTGAACTAATGTATGTAACAAACAGAATCTAGGAAATAATCATTTTAAATCTTGATTATATTCAAAAGAAGGTGTAGTCATATTGTGCAACACAAAAGCACAATATCTTGTCGGACTTGGCATCGACCATTTTCCATAAATGTGAGTGTACCACACAGTCGGTCCATAAGTTCACAGATTAAATTGTTATCACCTTCCTACCAATGTCATCTACCGGACCACGGTTGAACTACGTAGTAGGGATCGTTGTTGACAAGAGTGCAAATTGGCGTCAGTGAAACATGAATTTATTTATGGTCTTTAGTGGTTTCAGGCTCAGGACAAGATATTCGGCCAAGGCTTAGTCCCCACGTGTTGCCAACCTTTGTCTATAGAATTCAATATTTTTCAAATTGCTTTCATTACGTTAGACGTAGCACCACCAAACTTGACAGAAACATTATTTGACACAATAGAAAAAATACTGTGGGTGTTCCCGTCCCCCAAACATCCAGTTATCAGTGTTGCCAACCTATTTTAAAAAAATAATTTATCAAATTGGTTCCATCCGTTGAATGCATCCGCGTCAAACTTGGCATCAATATTATTCGATTTAATAGAATAGTACTGTGGGTGTGACCACCCGCAAGCACCCCAGTCATCAGTGTTGCCAACCTATTTATAAAAATGAGTGCTTCTGGGTCTGAGATGCTATCAAGGGACCGGCTCCCTCGTGATTGTTAGTAGAATCGCTGCGTTAAATTGTTTCATGATAAGGTTTATTCTTCCGCCCTTCTTTCTTTCTTAAAACTATTAAAAGAAATGTCCTTTTATTTTGACAAAGTATGGAATGTATACAAATATATATCTTGTTCACACATACCTATTTTGTCAACTAGATTCCACAGTACACATTCATGTGGGACAAATGGTGATCCTTCATACAGAACGACTGCACTTCCAACAGCCAAAGAACTAACCAGCCAGTTCCACATCATCCAACCAGTCTATAAAATAAAATAAACGCATTAATAAGGTTTTGAGATACGCCTGTGTATATAAGGATTTAAACAAGGTGATTCGTGAATATACGGCACCGTTTCAGGAATGAGTTCCCCCCACATAGCACAAAGTTAGTGCAGCATTGTAACAAACCTTTACACTTTTTTTATCATCATCATCATTACGATTTTTACAACTGTGGGTCAATTTTGCTGTTTCGTTAAGAGGATATATCAGGGAAGGCAGTTTTGCGATTTAGCTCCCACGCGATTTATCACCTACTTCAATATTTGGACAACAGATGGCACAGTTGTAATTCAAATTCCCAGAAATTCCCTATGCAGGGAAATTTCCCTCTCTCTACAGAAGTGCTTTCTTACTAAGTGAGTGTGCTGGGTGCGGTACTACAGGGTGAAGGAAACTTGTAACATAAAAACATCAGCCCCACGACAGCTTCAAAACTTTCTTCCTCCCTCCCCTTTCACCTTCCTCTAAAGGAAAACAAAGAATCCAACGCCAGCAGCGAAGAATCTTTACGAAGGCAGGAATACCGCCTGAAAAAAGGTTAAGATGAACCAAAAACATTTGCAGCTCTTCCGGTTGTTGTTAACAATAATTTTGAAGAAGACTGAAAAAATCGAAGGACTAGGCCATTGCTTTTCCTTTGGTTTCTTATTTATAAAGCACCTTCATGGCTAAATGGTCGCGCGTTCGATTTCAAATGAAGACACCAACTTCAAAAATATGAACTCGGATAGTGCTTCGAATCAGGAAGTAACTAGTACTTCAACTTTGAGGGTTAGGATTTGAAACGTTATGTAAAGAGTCGGAGTGTTCTTTTCAGAATTTACATTATAGAAACAATTTGGAGGTTCTTTCAAGTTGCTAATAATAATAAGTTTGGCAACTATTATTATTATTTTCCAATTCACATCATATGTTAGTCCCGAGCATAACTTATAGGCCTACTGCATAATAATGTATAATTGAGCACAGGTTGCTTGCGGAGTTCATTCTTCACTTGAGGAACAAGCTGTTCAGGAAATTCATTTTGAATGCATTCTCTTCTAATTAATTTTCTTTATTTAATTACACTTTTGTTCACAATTGATTCTAATTGTCAGCAAAATTTTGACTTTGTAGTAGTTAGATGCAGGCCCGCAACTGTGGTTTATGTCACCCGGGGCAAGAACGCAATTCGCCCCCCCCCCCTTCCCCTGCCGAGGTTTGGTTAGAAAAGTGTTTCTCAGTTATACATTGCACTCTTAAATTACATTTAAAATAAAACTAATGTTATATCGATTTTTAAATATTGTAATGTAAATTATTTTAACCACAAAAAATATATTACATTCGCTATGTGCTTGCAAGTTGTAAAAATAACTTTGTACAAGTTTCATTCTTCATTTAGCTTTCGTTTGAAAATGAACAAATTTGTTTGTTCGTAAGAGAGCATAATATGGCTGCAAATACAAGAGACTTATACAAACTCATTTATTACATCACGTATTAGTGTAGATTAAAAAAAAAAGAAAAATGGGAAAACTAATATTAAATACAATAAGCATAAAGGCAACACTTAAATACTTATGGCGAATACTGAGTATTAGATACGTAAAAATTTTGTATTATTTATAACAACATAATATACCGGTATCAAACAAGATAAATGCATACTTCCTTACATACATTCATTCATGCATACTGTCATATTTGCATTAATACATTTATCTATATAGAGACATATACGCGAGTGTAAAAGAAATATTATAATATATTACGCCTAAAAGTAATCCTAAAATTTCAGTACTTGTGTGATATTTTTACTAAAACAACATATTAATATCATTCATAAACATGTGAATTCCGTTCCAAATATACTTTTTTCAAAGACATTGCAGATATTCTTTTCGCTTTACCGAAAAATCTATGTACGAATTAATTTGAACTACATAATTAAAACTGATTTTAGCCTGCGAGCATTTTTGGTCGCAAAAATTTTGACTGTGTTATCATAAGAAATAGTTGAAGCTATTTTATGTTCAATAGCAATAATACTCAAGTTTGAAAGTCTTTCTTGCGCCATGGTGCTTTTTAAGTAATTTTTAATAAGTTT